>JAQSNX010005646.1:0-36112 GCA_029532605.1 Oreochromis grahami
TTTCTCCCACAAAACGCTACGTCCAGATGAACAGATTCAACTTTTGGAGATTTACTTTCCTGGATGATTGAGAATGCATCAAGAAGCTCGAAAGCATCTTTTGTTTTATACTGGGTGTTGCTTAGTCACCCACTGTCTAAAACAAGTGTCTTGTTTTAGACAGTGGGTTCGAACAGGAGGTGAGTGGTTGTGATGTGTTTACAAAGAGTTCTGTGATCTTAAGATATCTCGTCTGTATGACATCATGTTCATGTAGGTCGGGGAAAAAAGTGTGTGAAACAGATTGTTTAGAGCAGTGTTTGCATGTAGTAACAGTGTACATATGACAGGAAATAAGAAAAACAGAAAGAGCATGGAAACCTTTTATCCAGTGTTAACAGCTAAATGTAACCATACACGTGTCAAACTGTAAACAACTGAATAATATGTCCTGCAAACCAAACGACAGACAGGTTAATCAGTCACATTTATTCAAATGTCTACATGTCCAGTGACTCGGATCTGCCGCCGTGCCCCATCCACCTGAGAGGTCTGGAATTCTTCTGTCGCACTGATAACGTGTGCGTGTGCAGCACGTGTGTGGAGACGTCAGATCACCTAGGACACAACATCACCCCCGCCAAACGCGAGTGGCACTTGAAGAAGGTTTGTGCATGTGGTGGTTAGCTCACAGCTGACTGGGCCTCACTGACTGGTTTAGTAAAAGTTCTTTTTGAGAAGAGGAAACCATCATGCTGCAGGGGATTTGTTGCAGCTTTGTTGTACGTTTGGGAAATTTTACAGTTATTGTGATGTTGATATGTATTTCTTTAATGTTCAAAATGTTGAAGGTTTTTTCCTCACAGGCTCCTGATATGCTGTCATGACATGAATCTAATTTTCACAACAGAATAACTGGAACGATGAATTAAGATAAGATAAGATAAGATAAGATAAGATAAGATAAGATAAGATAAGATAAGATAAGATAAGATAAGATAGCCTTTATTAGTCCCACACGTGGGAAATTTGTTTTGTCACAGCAGGAAGTGGACAGTGCAAAAGTTATATAGCAAAATTAGAATACAATAAGAATAAAATACAGTACACAACTGTACAGAATAGAATAAAATAAAATACTATATACAGTAGAATAAAATAGAATAAAATATACAATAAGATAAAAATAGAATACAAGTGCTATATACAACTGAGTAAAAAATGCAACGATGCCAGGAAGATTATTGCACTTAGTGTTATTGCACATGTGTGTGTTTGATCAGTTAAAGTCTTTGTTGTGGAGTCTGACAGCAGTGGGGAGGAAAGACCTGCGAAATCTCTCCGTCCCACACCGTGGGTGCCGCAGTCTCCCACTGAAGGAGCTGCTCAGTGCTGTCACAGTCTCATGCATGGGGTGGGAGATGTTGTCCATCAGGGATGACAGCTTAGCCGCCATTCTCCTGTCACTCACCACCTCCACTGGGTCCAGAGGGCATCCCAGAACAGAGCTGGCCCTGCGGATCAGCCTGTTCAGTCTCTTCCTGTCCCCAGCAGAGATGCTGCCACCCCAGCAGACCACACCGTAAAAGATGGCTGAGGCCACCACAGAGTCATAGAAGGTCTTCAGGAGTGGGCCCTCCACTCCAAACGACCTGAGTCTCCGCAGCAGGTACAGCCTGCTCTGCCCTTTCCTGTAGAGGGCGTCTGAGTTATGAGTCCAGTCCAGTTTGTTGTTCAGATGAACACCAAGGTACCTGTAGCTGTCCACAGCCTCGATGTCCATACCTTGGATGTTCAGTGGTTGCAGTGGAGAATGTTTGTGCCTGTGGAAGTCTACCACCAGCTCCTTGGTTTTACTGGCGTTGATCTGGAGGTAGTTCAGCTGGCACCAGTCCACAAAGTCTTGAGTCAGTCCTCTGTACTCCTTGTCGTCCCCATCAGTGATGAGGCCGACTATTGCAGAGTCATCAGAGAACTTCTGCAGGAAGCACTGGGTGGAGTTGTGGGAGAAGTCTGCAGTGTAGATGGTGAAGAGGAACGGAGCCAGAACCATTCCCTGTGGGGCCCCCGTACTGCAGACGACCCTGTCCGACACACAGCCCTGAGTCCTCACATACTGTGGTCGGTCGGTGAGGTAGTCCAAAATCCAGGTAGTGAGGTGATGGTCCACTCCAGAGTTCTCCAGCTTGTCCTTCAGAACCGAGGGAAGAATAGTGTTAAAGGCACTGGAGAAATCAAAGAACGTGATTCTCACAGTGCTCCCAGCAGTCTCCAGGTGAGCAAGGGAACGATGTAGGAGGTGAATGATGGCATCATCCGCTCCAATGCCAGGCTGGTAGGCAAACTGAAGTGGGTCCAGTGATGAGCTCACAAGGCGCCGAAGATGAGCCAGGACCAACCGCTCCAGGGTCTTCATCAGGTGGGATGCCAGAGCCACTGGCCTGTAGCTGTTGAGGTCCTTGGGGCGTGAAGTCTTTGGCACTGGAACAACACAGGAGGTTTTCCAGAGCTGTGGGACTCTCCCCAGCCACAGGCTCAGGTTGAAGAGGTGCTCCATCACCCCACACAGTTGGTCCGCGCAGGACCTGACGACCCTCGAGCTGATGCCATCTGGACCTGCTGCCTTCTTGGCTTTAATCCTCCTCAGTTCCCTCCTAACCTGGGTGGTTGAGAGAGAAAGGCTGGAGCCTTGTGATGAGTGTGTATTGGATGCTGTTGTTGGGGGTTGGGAGGAGTGAGCAGGGTGAATAGAGGAGGTGTGAAGTGTCTGAGGTGGAACAGCAGCAGTGGGGGTGGGTGAGTCTGCAGCCGATGTTGGAGACTGCCTCATGGCTGAATCAAACCTGTTGAAGAACTGATTCAGTTCATTTGCCCACCTCACATCCCTCCCAGGCAGAGAGTTCTGATGTTTGTGGCCTGAGATGGTTCTGAGGCCTCTCCAGACTTCACCAACGTTGTTTTGCTGAAGCTGGTTCTCCATCTTCTGCCTGTAGCTGTCCTTCCCATTCCTTATCAGTCCCCTCAGCTCTCTCTGCACCCTTTTCAACTCCTCTTTGTCTTTGGATTTGAAGGCCCTCCTCTTCTGCTTGAGGACAGTTTTAATTTCTGGGGTAATCCAAGGTTTGTTGTTGGAGAAACACCGTACAGTCCTGGTAGGTACGGTGTTATCCACACAGAAATTAATATAGTCAGTAATGCATGTAGTAAGGCTGTCGATGTCCTCTCCGTGGTCGTCACAGATCACCTCCCACACACTGGACTCAAAACAATCCTTAAGAGTCTCCTCGCTCTCCTCCGACCATCTCTGCACTGCATTCCAGTTTGGACTGGCATGTCCAAAGGTCAGAGTATCACGTGGAGCTGTGAACATCCTCATTGATAAACTCTTGTCTGGAGCACACAGCTGTGCTATCATCCACACTCTGTTAGAAGTGTGTCTCTAGTTTTGCGTCTGCAGTACCACAGTGGATTGAAATGAATCCAGATGTGGCTGCAGGCTTTCAGCTTTCATTCAGCAGCTTTAGCAAAACTACTACACTCACTGTTCAGTAATTAAAAGTATTTTTAATTCAATTCAATTCAATTTTATTTATATAGCGCCAAATCACAACAAAAGTCGCCTCAAGGCGCTTTATATTGTATAGTAGATAGCACAATAATAAATACAGAGAAAAACCCAACAATCATATGACCCCCTATGAGCAAGCACTTTGGCGACAGTGGGAAGGAAAAACTCCCTTTTAACAGGAAGAAACCTCCGGCAGAACCAGGCTCAGGGAGGGGCGGGGCCATCTGCTGCGACCGGTTGGGGTGAAAGAAGAAAAACAGAATAAAGACATGCTGTGGAAGAGAGACAGAGATTAATAACAGATATGATTCGATGCAGAGAGGTCTATTAGCACATAGTGAGTGAGAAAGGTGACTGGAAGGGAAAAACTCAATGCATCATGGGAATCCCCGGCAGCCTACGTCTATTGCAGCATAACTAAGGGAGGATTCAGGGTCACCTGGTCCAGCCCTAACTATATGCTTTAGCAAAAAGGAAAGTTTTAAGCCTAATCTTGAAAGTAGAGATAGTGTCTGTCTCCTGAATCCAAACTGGAAGCTGGTTCCACAGAAGAGGGGCCTGAAAACTGAAGGCTCTGCCTCCCATTCTACTTTTAAATACTCTAGGAACAACAAGTAGGCCTGCAGAGCGAGAGCGAAGTGCTCTAATAGGGTGATATGGTACTACAAGGTCATTAAGATAAGATGGGGCCTGATTATTTAAGACCTTGTATGTGAGGAGCAGGATTTTGAATTCAATTCTGGATTTAACAGGAAGCCAATGAAGGGAAGCCAAAACAGGAGAAATCTGCTCTCTCTTTCTAGTCCCTGTCAGGACTCTTGCTGCAGCATTTTGGATTAGCTGAAGGCTTTTCAGCGAGTTTTAGGACATCCTGATAATAGTGAATTACAGTAGTCCAGCCTGGAAGTAATAAATGCATGAACTAGTTTTTCAGCATCACTCTGAGACAGGATATTTCTAATTTTAGAGATGTTGCACAAATGGAAGAAAGCAGTCTTACATATTTGTTTAATATGTGCATTGAAGGACATGTCCTGGTCAAAAATGACTCCAAGGTTCCTCACAGCATTACTGGAGGCCAAGGTAATGCCATCCAGAGTAATAATCTTCTTAGATACCATATTTCTAAGATTTTCAGGGCCGAGTACAATAACCTCAGTTTTATCTGAATTAAGAAGCAGAAAGTTAGCGGCCATCCAGGTCTTTATGTCTTTAAGACATTCCTGCAGTTTAACTAATTGGTGTGTGTTATCTGGCTTCATGGACAGATAGAGCTGCGTGTCATCTGCATAGCAGTGAAAATTTATGCTATGTCTTCTAATGATGCTGCCTAAGGGAAGCATGTATAATGTAAATAGAATTGGTCCTAGCACTGAACCCTGTGGAACACCATAATTGACCTTAGTGTGTGAAGAGGACTCTCCATTTACATGCACAAATTGGAGTCTATTAGATAGATATGATACAAACCACTGCAGTGCAGTACCTGTAATACCTACAGCATGTTCTAATCGCTCTAATAGGATATTATGGTCAACAGTATCGAACGCAGCACTGAGGTCTAGCAGGACAAGCACAGAGATGAGTCCACTGTCAGAGGCCATAAGAAGATCATTTGTAACCTTCACTAAAGCTGTTTCTGTGCTGTGATGAGCTCTGAAACCTGCCTGAAACTCTTCAAATAAGCCATTCCTCTGCAGATGATCTGTTAGCTGTTTGACAACTACTCTTTCAAGGATGTTTGATATGAAAGGAAGGTTGGAGATTGGCCTATAATTAGCTAAGACAGCTGGGTCTAGAGATGGCTTTTTAAGTAAAGGTTTAACTACAGCCAGCTTGAAGGCCTGTGGTACATAGCCGATTATTAGAGATAGGTTGATCATATTTAAGATTGAAGCATTAATTAATGGCAGGACTTCTTTGAGCAGTTTTGTAGGAATGGGGTCTAAAAGACACGTTGATGGTTTGGAGGAATTAATTATTGAAGTTAACTCAGAAAGATCAATTGGAGAAAAAGAGTCTAACTTAACATCGATGGTACTAAAAGTAGCTGTAGATAATATTACATCTGTGGGATGATTATTGGTAATTTTTTCTCTAATGATAAAAATTTTATTTGTGAAGAAGTTCATGAAGTCATTACTAGTTAACGTTAAAGGGATGGTTGGCTCAGTAGAGCTCTGACTGTTTGTCAGCCTGGCTACAGTGCTGAAGAGAAACCTGGGGTTGTTCTTATTTTCTTCAATCAGTGACGAATAGTAAGATGTTCTGGCTTTGCGGAGGGCTTTCTTATAAAGCAGCAAACTATTTCTCCAGGCTAAATGATGATCCTCTAAATTTGTGACACGCCATTTCCTCTCCAGCTTACGAGTTATCTGCTTTAGGCTACGTGTTTGAGAATTATACCACGGAGTCAGGTACTTCTGATTTGAGGCCTTAGTTTTCACAGGAGCTACAGTATCCAGAGTCGTACGTAGTGAGGAGGTAAAATTATTAACAAGATAATCGACCTCTGTTGGAGTTGAATTATGTATTAATTCACATACATTTAAATATAAGGCCTGTATTTAATATTTTAATGAAAATGGCTGCCTGATGTTTCGAACCCTAAACTGTAACCATCTCCAGTTGCTGCTCGTTCGTGTGTGTCTGTGCCTTCAGTTTTGTATTCAATAAGCTGCTCTATAGAGTTGAGTTAAGGTGACAGACTTTGCTATAATATCTCATTTCTTTATCTTGATAAACTCTTCGAATGCTTTTGTTTTGGCTCATTATCCAATCATGTTTTCAGCATTTGGGTGAATCTGAGCAGCGAATGCAGCCCTTACTCATCAGATTTCATACTACTTCTATCAGCAGTAACACAGATACCTGGTTCCACAGTTTTTGTCAAACCCCTTGAATTAAAGCTGAAGATCTGCACTTCATTCATATATTCAGTGTTTGTCAGTTGACACTCCCACAGCTGATTTTAAATCAAAGTTATATAAACTGTCTTTGACCAACAAACTATATACATGCAACTGCAGCAGAACATGTTTAATGTGTTGGTTATTGGACACAGTGTGTGTTTTCTGTCTCATACAGGCTCAGTTAGGTATTACTGAGGCG
Organism: Oreochromis grahami; assembly: GCA_029532605.1. Classification (NCBI taxonomy): domain Eukaryota; kingdom Metazoa; phylum Chordata; class Actinopteri; order Cichliformes; family Cichlidae; genus Oreochromis; species Oreochromis grahami. The sequence continues at coordinate 6,659 of JAQSNX010005646.1, forward strand.
GAGCTAAAGGAGCTCATCAGTGAGAGAGAGAGAAAAGTGGAGGAGATACACAGCTCCCTGCGAGAGATAAAGGTGAGTGATGTGGTGTCAGTACGACTGCAGGAAGAATCTTCGCTTAAGGATTGTATATATTTATTCTCTAACACGTGCACTTTGTTTGTTTGTTTTGTTAAGATAGCATGCTATATTGTCCCAGGAGCCAATCAGAGAGCAGAGATCTTTAGCTGACATTTGTCCTTAAAAACAGTTTGCATTCACACGTTCATGTCTAATGAAATTTCTCAGAAAAGAAAATGACAGAACAGATACGATGACTGAGCACACTTTAGTTTGTCACGTTTTGGATTTATGGTTGTCTCTGAATTCTTCTTTTCTACTTTTCCGCTGGTGTCTGTTGCTGTTTGTGCTTTAATCAGGATGCTGCTGAGAGAGAGACGGATGGAGCCGTTTGTGCTTTTTCCAAGCTGATCTCCAGCGTGGAGCACTGCCAAGCTGAAGTCTTGGAGGTGACCAACTACAGAGACAATCATACTGCACACACTAAGGACCTTTAGTTATTTAAATGAACTCAAAGTAGATGAGCCATTTGTAGGTATATTCATGAACACACACTTTCTGTTTCACCCAGGTGATAGAGATGACTCTTCAAGCGGCAGAACGCAGAGCTCAGAGTATGCTGAGAGAGCTGGAAGAAGAAATAGCTGAGCTTAAATGGAGGAGCACAACACTAAGTCAGCTGGCTCTGTCTGAGGACTACATATTCTTTCTCAAGGTATGAATAAATAATGAAATGAGGCACCAGATAAAATAATACAGACGTAATACATTTGCAGTGCTCCACCAGTTACTCACAATAACAGATCCAGAAAGTAGCTATAAGTCCAGTTAAGGAATATACTGACGAGGTGAGAACTGAGATGCAGAAATGTGAAACCCTGGATCAGCCCTTACTCATCATGCTAGAGGCACTAGCTGCTGGGAGACATGAAAATGTCTTCTCCACTCACTTTTTTTCTTTACTCCTGATGCTTTTATGTTATTGTTTGCATAAAACTACCAAATGATTGTCAGAGAATTTTGAGCTTTGAGAGCCACCGTTACACAAATTGTACTAAAAGCTCAGGCGCCCCAGTCACGCTCACAAAACAGTTCAGTATAAGCAGTGTTTGTTAGGGTGCAGACATGTGACCAGGGAGGAGAGGGTTGTAGAGGTGCTCGTGGTGTCATCGGGAACGAGTGAATAAAGCTGATGAGTGTTGCCCATCCAGTTGCCAGAGGTTGCTGTTAGTCAGTGGGAAATTTCTTCCTCAAGCCTTGGACCAGTCGACCGGTCATTAGAAAAGATGGTGCATTCCCCAACCAGCTGGCAAAAAAGTTTGTGATTGATTTGGTCAGCAGCATATTGTAGCACTGTAGTTTACTGGAAGTGACAGATTCTCTGAGCTGAAGTGAAACAGTGAAAAACGTTGTACAAACAAGAAAAAGAGAAGATTAGGCTTAAACTAAATGTTGTGTCTTTTGAAACACATCGGCTGTGGCTGAGGCACGACTTCTACTTTGTAGGCATTTCTGGTTTGGTTTTTATACTCCTGCTCAGCCAGTAGGTAGTCAGTAGCAATCTGCTAGCAACCAAAGCATTTACTGGGAGGTTTTTGGTGCAAACTCCAGGAACCACTGCCAACTACCTTTCCAGCAGAAACTACTGATGTTTGCAGATGTAATCTGCAGTGAGGGGAGCGAGTGCATGGACGAGAGTCTGAAAACAAGCAGATATGCTCTGGAGAGAAGAGAGAATGAAGGTTAGTAGAACCTGGAAAGAGTTCAATGAGAGGGAGACAGGTGAACATGTAAGGAGTACATGGATGAGTTTGAAGGACAGTGCATAAGAGAGGTGCAGAAGAGAGTGCAGCCAGGGTGGACCTTTTCCTACACCGCAGCTGAAAATGAAATAGGTGATTATTGGAATTAGTCATTTGGCCTTAACTAACTGGAATTTGGCTACTTTGAGCATATAGTATGATTAACATGATATGTAACATAAACTATATGTCTTTATGACATTCCTGTCCCCCTGCAGACGTACCCTGCCTTGTCTGCACCTCGGCAGGGTAAGAATTGGTCCGGAGTCTCTGCGTCATCTCAGCTGACGTCAGGTGTGATTCTCAGGTCTGTCAATCAGATGATGGAGCAGTTTCACAAAGAGCTGCGAATACTGCCAGAAATCTGTAAGTTTTCATTCCCACCTCAAGTTAAACTGGGCAGTAAAGTCATGCTGAAAATTCAAAATGCATATAGTGTCTCCTAAACCTTTACAACTCAATGGAATGTCTGTACAACAGCAACATCTTCAATTTGGTATTTTGGTAGCCAAAAAAAGAACATCATAGCATTACTGTAGTTCTACGTTCAAACTCTGAATGGTCATGTTTTCATTAACAAACATCAAATATTAACTGAACATTACAAAAATGTGTCTCTCCTTACTGATAGGTCAGCAGGCGTCATCAAACCAGTCTTTATCTAGACCCAACCCGAGTAAGTGTTTTAATGACAGCACACAATTCTTTATATGTTAATATTATATAATAGTAATAAGATGGCATTAGTTCAAAATGGTGGCCCACCAAACCGGTTTGACGACCGGTTTGACCGGTTTCGTGCGTGTGCGCATGCACGTTCAGGTGCTGGGGGTATGCGAGTTCATGTGTGGAAACACACAGGGTGTCAGAGAGGTTATATCAGTTCATGTGTTTTTAATTAGGGTTTTTAATTAAACTATTTTTATCACTTTGGCGTGTCTCAACATTCAGTTATGCAGACATATGTGTCCTTAAGAGCAATTCTTTGTTTTTGCGTGTAGGGGCGGAAGCTGTTTTGCTTCACAGTGCGCCTTAACAAAGAGCAAATGCTTTATATTTACAACTAGTCAAAAGTGTTGGTAATAGTGTTTTAATCACACTAATTTTGTGATTCTGACAATGTCTCAGCAGGCAGTGATGCAAGTATTTTATTTTAAAAACGGCTCAAATGGGAATTTCTTTTGAATGGACAAAGTCAACATGTTCACAAGTCTTTCATTTAATCAAACCACTAGTTTTAATTTAACTAGTTTTTACGCATCTACTGGGGTTTCTTTCACGGGTTGATGCGATCATTTTATTTAAAAATCGGGATTTCGGAATGTTGAACTAAGAGGGAGAGCCAGCTAGTTTTTAACACAGTAGATGGTCACAAATAACATTCAGACCCTTTAGAAAATAAAAGCTATTGGGCTACTTTTAAAACACGTTGCCTTTTCTCTCCAAAGCAGCCAGTATCGCTCTTTTCAAACTAACTGTGTTTTAATCACACTCATTTTGTGATTCTGATGTCACAGCATGCAGCAATGCAACCATTTTATTTCTCCAAAAGTTGAATCTGTTCATCTGGACGTAGCGTTTTGTGGGAGAAACGTTTCGTCACTCATCCAAGTGACTTCTTCAGTCTCAGCTGACTGCAGGTTTCCCCAAACCTTATAAACAGGACATTTGCATAATGACTGAAACCAGCCCACTGAAGGAACAATGGGCTGTGAGGTCAGGCAGGTTAGCCTTCTTAGACTGTGAGATTTCCATCAGTAATGAGGGACATCTAAAGGCTGACGTGTACCGTAAACCTACACATATGGATCAGTATCTAAGGTTTGACTCTCATCATCCTGGAGCACAAACTGGGTGTCATCAGGACGCTACAACACAGCGCAAACACCATCCCCACTGTCACAGCGGCCAGGGAGGCAGAAGGACAGCACATCAAGAAGGCCCTGAGTAAATGTGGTTATCCCAGCTGGACTTTTGTCAAAGCTGGGAAGGCACCTAAAGAAAGCTCCAGCCGATCCAGGAGAGAAGGACAACCGCTGCCCAGGCGAAAACCTGTAGTGATCCCATATGTGTCAGGAGTATCGGAGCAGTTGAGACGCATTTTTCTAAACACCGGGTCTCTGTGGCTTTTAAACCCCAAATCACACTGTGCCAAAAACTGGTCCACCCCAAGGATCGGGTCCCCCGACACAAACAGAGTAACATAGTGTACGCTGTTAAGTGCCAGGAGGATTGCCAGGATTTATACATCGGGGAAACCAAACAACCTCTAGCGAAGCGGATGGCACAACACAGAAGAGCTACCTCATCAGGCCAGTGGACACTCTTTCAATGATAAAGATGTACACATCCTGCACAGGGAAGAACGCTGGTTTGAGCGCGGAGTCAAGGAGGCCATTTACGTGAAGAGGGAAAGACCATCTCTGAATCAAGGAGGGGGCCTAAGGGTACATCTGTCACCATCTTACAACGCTGTGATTGCAGCCATTCCCCAACTCTCTGTGAATGGGACTCATGGCCATTGATCAGTGTTCTTTGATCAGTGGGTTTTGGTCAGTGATTGTTGATCAATGGTCATGGGAATTTGCATAATTATGATTAAGGAACTGACCTCCCAGCCCATTGTTCCTTCAGTGAGCTGGTTTCAGTCATTATGCAAATGTCCTGTTTATAAGGTTTGGGGAAACCTGCAGTCAGCTGAGACTGAAGAAGTCACTTGGATGAGTGACGAAACGTTTCTCCCACAAAACGCTACGTCCAGATGAACAGATTCAACTTTTGGAGAAATAAAATGGTTGCATTGCTGCATGCTGTGACATCAGAATCACAAAATGAGTGTGATTAAAACACAGTTAGTTTGAAAAGAGCGATACTGGCTGCTTTGGAGAGAAAAGGCAACGTGTTTTAAAAGTAGCCCAATAGCTTTTATTTTCTAAAGGGTCTGAATGTTATTTGTGACCATCTACTGTGTTAAAAACTAGCTGGCTCTCCCTCTTAGTTCAACATTCCGAAATCCCGATTTTTAAATAAAATGATCGCATCAACCCGTGAAAGAAACCCCAGTAGATGCGTAAAAACTAGTTAAATTAAAACTAGTGGTTTGATTAAATGAAAGACTTGTGAACATGTTGACTTTGTCCATTCAAAAGAAATTCCCATTTGAGCCGTTTTTAAAATAAAATACTTGCATCACTGCCTGCTGAGACATTGTCAGAATCACAAAATTAGTGTGATTAAAACACTATTACCAACACTTTTGACTAGATGTAAATATAAAGCATTTGGGCTTTGTTAAGGCGCACTGTGAAGCAAAACAGCTTCCGCCCCTACACGCAAAAACAAAGAATCGCTCTTAAGGACACATATGTCTGCATAACTGAATGTTGAGACACGCCAAAGTGATAAAAATAGTTTAATTAAAAACACTATGGTTTGATTAAATTAAGTTAAAAACACATGAACTGATATAACCTCTCTGACACCCTGTGTGTTTCCACACATGAATCTAACCCTAACCCCCAGCACCTGAACGCACATGCGCACAAGCACGAAACCGGCTAAACCAGTTTGGTTGGCCGCCATTTTGAACTTGTGCCATCGTATTACTACTAATATTCTTCTTCAAATAAATGACTTGAAGAAAATGTCAAGAAGTAAATTTATCACATTTTCTTTGCAGAGGTTAGGAGGGTTCAAGAATATGCAGGTAAGGGCTTAAATCCTTTTAGCGTTCACTTTTGTTTGAGCCCCGAGCTAAACTGGCAGGTTTTTAGAAACTCCATTTTAAAGACAGTTTCTTACATTTTGGCATTTACAGTTTTCTGTCAAACTTGTGTGTTCTAAAGTAGCGGACATCATTCTGTCCTTAACCTGAACTCACGTCAAGTCAGCAGTGTTACAGGATGGAAGAACTAACCATTGCTCTATCACTGTATCTGTCAGTTGACATCACTTTGGATCCCACCACAGCCCACCCACGTCTCAACGTCTCAGCAGATGGGAAGAGGGTTCACTGTGGAGATCGCCATCAGGTGGTACCAGACAACCTGAAACGCTTTGACCGGGTAGTGTGTGTGCTGGCCAACCAGGGCTTCAACTCAGGGCGCCATTACTGGGAGGTAGGCAATATGGAAACAAGCTCTTTTAGTTTAAACTCTCAGTCTCTATGTACAAACAAAGCAGTCCATCTGATGGGGACATGGAGACATAAGCAAAGGGAACTTTATGACATCTTGAATTTAGTAAGAAGGTTTTGTGTGAATATGTGTTTCTTTTTGCTAACTTACTGTTTAATTCGTGTTTTTTTTTTCTTATTTTAACACATGGAGGATCTCCCATCATAACTGGAAAAACTATGACATCCACGTTAAAGATCAAAGCGCACTTCATGCACTGCGGATTCGGTGTCCAATGTCTAAATTAATTGCTGCATCATTACCATAATGCCCTCTTACAGGTGGAGGTAGGGGGGAAGACTGATTGGGACCTGGGCGTGGCCAGTCGGTCCATCAACCGTAAGGGTAAAATCACCGTGAGCCCCGCCCATGGATACTGGTTTCTCAGCCTCCGGGATCAGTCCGAGTATGCCTTCCGAACAGAACCATCGACCAACTTGACGGTTCACATCAGACCATCTCGGGTCGGAATCTATGTTGACTATGACAAGGGACTGTTGTCCTTCTACAATGTAGATGCCAAAGTGCTAATGTTTACTTTCACAGATAGTTTTTCTGACACCATCCATCCATTCTTCAGCCCCTGTACAAATAAATCAGGACGAAATGAGGCTCCACTAATCATCTGTCCTGTTGCAATGACAGAATGATAAACTGTATCAAGTGCTTCAAAGTACTGCTTCAAGACTTGGATACAGAAACATCTGCAACTAACAACTGATCATTTTATCCTTTGCAGCACAATAAAGAAGAATATGGCCTTTGGTTAGCATATCCTAAAGCTGCCATTGTGATTAATATTGGCACAAAATGTGAAATTCTTTCTGGAAAATACAGACACTGCATCCTTCAAACTTAAGACGAGCGAGGCCATCTGGCCTGCTATCAGCCTCAGCTGATGGCATGGAGTCGCATTAGTGCCTGTGGAATTGGCAGTTTACACTTCTGGAAAGGCACACTTACTACATCATGAAACAAAAATGACACCAAAGCAGAGCCAGGACTGTTATATTAGAAAGTGCTCTCCTCAGTCGTCAGACGTTTAGAGACTGCTGCACAGACCTGAAAGCTGCGTCCTCAAAAAGAAACACTTCATTGTGTTCGTAAAGTTGGACTTTAGGACTTTAGTGGGACAGGGCCGTACACATGGCTGCCACTGTCTCCGGCAGACCTGTCCTCAGCTGCCAAACTCATAGTATTTAATCCTGGTGTGTGTTCTGACAACAACTAGGTTTAGTGTATAGTACTGTAAATAGCTTTGTCCATTTGTAAACAGCACTGAAGCAGAAGTGTTGAACTGCCCATTTATTCTTGTACGTTTTCTCTTATTTATTAAATTTGGGAGTTTGGGGTAGCGCTTGTCCTTGTCTAGTTTAGGTAGCTTTTGGTTCACCCTGGAGTTCCTGCTTTCAGTTTTGGTATGACTGGTGTAGCAATAAACCTCACCTTTATCTGTGAATTTGGGGACCAGGGCACCTTTTTTAACCCTTATGTTGTGCTCCTGTACCCCCAGAGCGGGGCATGACAATATGTTCTATGTGTTAATGTCCTATTCTGTATTCTATTGATTTACAAATCATTTGGAAGTAGAATCAGTGGAATTTTTTGAATTAGGGTTTTACACATATGTGATTCGGAGCACGGCAGCACTAATGTAATGTGATGTTTGACACCTCTGTCACTGTTCTTGATTATTATTTTGTCTTTATAAATTCTTAGATTAATTAAATAAGTATAATTGGTGTGATTTGATCATTATTATGTGATTATTAATATAATTTGATTCTGCTTTTGCTTTTCTTCAGCTAAAATGCTTTAAATTAAAAATTTAAAAATTTCCTGCAACTAAAAGACTAAATTGTGGACATTCCCTTTTGTGAAACAGTGAAGGTAAGAATTTGAGCATTAACCAGTTTCAGTGTGAATAGCTCTTACTGGTTACAGACCCATGTGACCTACTGTTCAGAACCCTAAAATGAAACCAGTTAATTACCAAGCTGCCACAATGAATGTGGCTGACGGAGGCTCACCTTTCTTTTATCAGAGAAAAGCAGGGATGGCACTCGGACAGTGGGGCAGAGATCCAGTCCAGACTTCCTGTACAAGGGCGCTGGTCGCAGAGGTCGACGTACTGTGGCACTGCACTCTCTCTGATATGCAGAAAAAAAGGATCTACTTGTCGCAGCTATCTTAGCGACTTCAAACATGTCTTTGTCATTTCCTTGTTCCTTTCTGTGACATGTGACAAGCATGGTTCGAATGTTTGGAATTATTTCCATGGATGACTTTTAGACGGTCACAGTGCAAAATGTTGATGTTATCTGAGACAGAAAAAGGTTGTTTCTGGTTAAAGACTTTAAGATGCTTAACTTTGGTGCTACACACACACACACACACACACACACACACACACACACACACACACACACACACACACACACACCGATACTGAGAAGAAGGATGTGAGTCTGGTTTTGAATCTCAGCACAGATGTGGCTGATCTCCGGTCTGCTTGCTCCCAAAAACTAACCCCTGACCCCTGTAGGGCCTCTCTCCTTCTCCTGCTGGGATGCCCGTGCACAAAACACCCAAACGTGTGGCTGCAGACGGCCCGGCTCTCCCGAATCCATCTCTGTCTGCCTCTGGCTCCTGGGGGCTGTTACATACTCCATCACTCCCACTCCACACTGTTTTATATATTGTTGATTTATATGCCTGTGCACATTTAAATTTCTGTGTTCCATGTATGTTTACTTTTCTTACAGCTGTGACAGTTAGGGTCATCCTGTACACCACATATATGTAATAACTGAAATAACATGAATAAATAACCAAACGAGCCCATAGAGAAGTTATAGAGCTGATCCTGGAAAAGCAACGTGTGTTTGGCACAACAGAGCATTCAGATCATAACTGTGATTGGAAAAGCTGCCAGACAGGACAGGAAAAAGACCTCTGGTGACCTGAGAGATCTCATTGGCATGCATGCCTGGAAGGACTCTGTAAGAAACCAGTTCTGGTAATGATACCAGAATAATGCCGTGGCTGACTCGCCCACTGTGTTTAAGAGAAAGGGAGGATAAATACGAACCAAGGTTCTGTTCTTTTTGCACGACAGTACATACTTCTGCCTCGTCTCTGTACAGTTCTACAAAGTTCTTGAAGTGTTTGAATCAAGCCGAGGTTGAAGTACTGTCAGGAGATGTATTCTAAAACACTTCTTCAGTTGAGAATCAGAGAGGAGAAACACAGTTTTACTTGTATACAAGGGCAGCACAGAGCAGGGCTCTGTGACACGCGCTCTGAGACTGCCCTGGTCTTTATTTATACATCAGTGGGTGTTTGTTCTTTACATTGGAATGTGGATGTTTAGGTGTGGGTGTGTGTATGTGTGTGTGTGTGTGTGTGTGTGACCCTATAAATGACTTCCCTAAACCTGCTGGTCTGGAAAATCCAACAGTTCATCTATATGTAAAAAAGGCACTTAGCCTAAAACTGAAATAGTTTTTTTTTTTAATTATATCTTTATTTGGATTGGACAGGTAGAAATAGGTTAACATAAAGCATCTGCATAGCAGTGTCCAAGTAACATATGAGCAGAGTCCATTCCAGGTTTTTAGATTTAGTTTAGGAGAGCAAATGATGAACAACAATAATCAGCAAGTGCATATTACCCTCCTTTAGCCATTCCTATGAGAGTTGTTCACTTGCTCTCCAAAGGGAGATACTTAAAACACATAGAACTATAAACACATATTGGGGGGAGGTCTATGCTGCTATAATGGTTAACAAGTAAGTAAATAAACAAAACAGGTAACAGTGAGAATCAAGTGAAGTCAACTCTGGTGGGGGTAATAAATTGTATCCAGTTGTTCCAAATTTCGTAGAATTTGGCCTTTTGGTTTCTTAGCAAATATGTCAATTTTTCCATCCTATATATCTCTAGAATGATCCCAAACCAGTCCTCTAATGTAGGTTGGACTGGGCTTAACCATCTTCTAGTAATTGTTTTTTTACTTGCCACCAAAAGTAGTTGTGCCAACTTAATCTCACTTTTACGCTCCAGAAAGGGCATCAGACCCATATATAAGACCTTAAAATCTAAAGGTATTTGGACATTGAAGACTGCACTTAAAGAGGTCTGGACATCCATCCAGAAATTTTTTAACTTGGGACAATCCCAAAAAACATGAAAGTGGTTAGCCTCAGTCGAGCCGCATTGTCTCCAGCATTGCATAAGGACCCCTTTGTATCTCTCCTGGTATGGTGTCTTGAAATACCTAATGATATTTTTCCAGCCATGTTCCTTCCAGCTCATAGAGCTGGATGTTGTCCACTGACAGTGCCAAATATTTTCCCATTCACCCCTAGAAATAACAATCCCTGATTCCCTTACCCATTTATCTTTAGTGTAAAGAGTATTATCCTCGCTGGCACTAGAGAGAGCTTTGTATAGTTTGGAGATGGATTTAGTAGGAATCGTGGTTGTGGCATTTTTCAGAATAAGGACTCATATCATTAAAAGCTTATACTGACTACTAAGTACAATTTTCTATTGACATTCCCTCCTGTTGTCAGTATAACTTTTAAGTGAGATATCAGTATGTAACATCTTGTTGTACATTTTCTGTCACATCGTCATTAATCACAGGTCGGAGTCATCATTTTTCACGGCTATGTATGCAGCAACAGTGGAAAATATTATGCGGTTAATCATGAGTTTTAGACATGGCAGGATACATGTTACAAAGACACAAAATAAAAGTAAAAATATTCCAACTCCAATAAGTAGTCTTTTAGCACCTGGCTTCAACCTTAAGTATTGTGTTTTTGGCAGGTCATAGATGTTCTCACATATTCTTTTACTGAAAAAATTTAAAGTATAAAATTGTTGATTTATTATAGAGATCATCCCTCCGGTTGAGACATGGCTTAAACCATGGGAAGAATGGGAATTCCTGCTATTTTTATTATGTCATCAGTGGGTGTTTGTTCTTTACATTGGAATGTGGATGTTTAGGTGTGGGTGTGTGTATGTGTGTGTGTGTGTGTCTGTGCGTGTGTGTGTGTCTGTGCGTGTGTGTGTCTGTCTGTCTGTCTGTGTGTATGTGTGTGTCTGTGTGTGTGTGTGTCTGTGTGTCTGTGCGTGTGTGTCTGTGCGTGTATGTGTGTGTGTGTGTGTGTATGTGTGTGTTCCTGTCTATCTTTGTGAGGACCGAAATCTGCATTCTACTATACTTGTGAGAACCAACAGTCACTTGTGAGGACACACACACCAGTCCTCACAAGTTTGAAGGCCTTTTTGAGGCTCAAAATGTGGTTTTAGTGTCAGGGTTACAATTAGGTTATGGTTAGGGAAACCATTATGTCAATGAAGGTCTTCACTAAGATAGCTGAACGGGGTTGTTTGTGTATGTGTGCGTGTGTGTGTGTGTGTGTGTGTGTGTGTGTGTGTGTGTGCTCTGCTGTAACACTGGTTTGACTGGCCTCAGCAGCAGAGGCATTATGGCTCTCTGAATTAAAACAGACTCAGCCGATGACTTCTGGTCGCTAGGGGGATGTAGCAGGTAGAGGAGAAGACTGCTCCGCTAACTTTTCTACCTTTCCCACTCCTAAACCAGCCAATTCACAACAAAACCATTGAACTGCGTACGTTTTATTTTACGGTTTCTGAAATTGGTTTTTGCTCATTCTAACATGGCCTCAAAACGCACTAAAGCGGCAGAAAAGGAGGACGACGCACCTAAGCTGAACATGGCGGCCATCTCCTCCCTTCTGGAGCAGCATAGGGAGGCATTGGCCAGCGAATTCAAAACATCTTTTAGCCTACTGGAGTCGAAGTTTGACGAAGTCTGCTCTGCGGTGGAAGTTCATGGCCAGCGGCTCGGATCTTTAGAGGTAGCAGCGGACGACTTAAGCCAGCGGGTTAGAGATCTCGAGGACGTTTGTTCCAATGTCAGCGAATCTAACACTAAACTTCTGGCTAAAGTTACGGACTTAGAAAGCCAAAGTAGGCGCCAAAACCTGCGTATCCTGGGACTCGAGGAGGGCGTTGAAGGTGGGCATGCCACAGAATTCTTTGCAGATTTGCTCTGCGAGGTTTTCGGGAAGGAGAGGCTCTCGACCCGCCCGGAGATCGACAGAGCCCACCATATACCTGCCGCTAAGCCAGCCCCAGGACAGTAATTATACGTAATTATACGCCTTCATCGGTACCAGGTAAAGGACCTTCTTATCCGAGAGGCCCGGCGAGGAGGGAAACTAGAATACCATGGTCGGCAGATTCGCGTGGTGGAGAACTCCTGCCCGGAAGTTTTGAGCAAGCGAGCGGAGTACTGTGAAGTGATGTCCGAGCTGTATAAACGAGGTCTCAAGCCCGCTCTGCTGTATCCTGCACGACTTCGCATCACGTCTCCTGACGGCGCAAGACGCTGGCTTCATTCGGCCGATGAAGCGAGGAGATACTTGGACGACCTGCCCGCTACAGCCGAATCACCCTGAGAGCCTGCCTATCTGGTGTTGACGTTTGTCCGCAGGACAGCCCTGTGAGTAGATTGTCCTGACTATCTTCGTCTCCTGGGATATGCAAGGACTTTCGTTCATATTCAGGCATTACCGACGTCTCTTCTTTTTTTTTCTTTTTTTCCCTTCTCCTCTGCTATTTACAAGCTGGGAGGCTATTCATATCTCATTGCTTCTATTGTCCCCAAAGTTGGTTGTGTTGTGGTTCTATGCTGACCGCTTTAACAAAATTCTTCTGCTTATAGAGGAGTGTTGTGTTTATGGAAATCATCGTTATGGGAGCTAAAGTCAGTTCTTAGTGTTAGACAGGAAGAGTTTATTGTTCTGGAGGGTACACAATGTGTGTTTTGGAGAGCTTGCTGCTTTTTTCCTTAGCAGCTGTCTTGTGGGTGGGGGGGGGGGAATGGGGAATGGGGGAGGGGGGAGACATCCTTCAGAGCCGGGGTAGTTGTATGTTCTTTTGTCAAGTTGGGGGATCCAGGAACCATTCTACTCTCTGTTTTAGTCGCTTACTTGTCATCTTTCTTGTACTCTGTTTTCAGCTGCACTTGTTTTCTTACATTTTCAGTGCAGGACTATGGGTAGTCGCTTAAACTTTGTAAGCTGGAATGTCAAAGGCTTAAACCACCCTGTGAAAAGAAGGAAGGTGCTCTCACACATAAAGCAGTTTAAAGCAGCTGTTGTCTTTCTGCAAGAAACACACTTCCGTGATTCGGATAACTCTCGTCTTATGTCCCGATGGGCAGGGCAGCACTTTCATTCCACCTTTCAGTCTAAGGCCAGAGGCGTTTCTATTCTAATTGACCAAAATATTCCCTTTGAGAAACATAATGTAATTTCTGATACGAGTGGCCGGTTTTTGTTTCGGGTAAACTTTATAATACGAAAGTTGTGTTGGCCAACATATATGCCCCTAATATTGATAATGTAGCTTTCTTCCAGCGTGCTTTCTCATTGTTGCCTGATCTGAGCTCATATTCTCTTATACTTGGTGGTGACCTCAACTGCTGGCTGGACCCTGTGTTAGACCGATCCTCCCTGAATCCCTGCACTGTCAGTAGATCTGCTCTTTTCATCCAATCCTTTTTATCTAACTGTGGTGTCTCTGATGTTTGACGCTGCTTACACCCCCACAGAAGAGAGTACTCTTTTTTTCTCACAGGTACACCACACTTATTCTAGGATCGATTATTTTCCTATTCATAAGCAGCTGACTCCATGGGTCCAATCCTGTGAATACCAGACCATAGTAATATCAGACCATACCCCTGTTGTGCTATCAATGAGTTTCCCAGACATCCCTCAATCCAGACGACACTGGCGTTTTAATTCGACTCTCCTGGCAGATGTAAACTTCCTGGAATTCATGAAAGAACAAATAACCTTGTTTCTTAAAACAAATGCCACAGGAGAAACTTCTAGCTTAATAATTTGGGATACACTAAAAGCCTTTCTCAGGGGACAGGTTATTTCCTATACTGCTAATATGAAGAAAAAGGCCTGTATAGAATGACTCGATTTAGTCAACCGAATCAAAGAAGTAGACCTGCTCTATGCTAAGGTAAAAAGCCCAGATCTATACAATAAGCGCGTGGAGCTTCAGACTAAATTTGAGCTCCTCTCAACGCACTCAATTGAACGTCAGCTCCTGAAGAGTAAGAGTTTGTTTTATATTCATAGCGATAAATCGGGTAGGATGCTTGCCAGCCAGTTAAGGGGCTTCCAGGCAAAACAACATATCACAAAGATTAGAATGGCTAATGGTAATATCACTTCGGACCCTTCCAAAATTAACGATACGTTTAGGGCTTTTTACTCCCAACTTTACACCTCTGAATTCCTGCAGGAAAGCACTTTAATGGATAACTTTCTAAAGACTTTGAATGTACCTATGCTTTCCTCTGATAGTAAAAACAGATTGGATGAACCCATCACGCCAGAGGAGCTGGGTGCAGCCATTTCTACACTGCAGCCTGGGAAATCCCCTGGCCCTGACGGCTTTCCCGTAGAAAGCATTTTCACCCTTGCTTTTACCTCAACTACATTTAACCCTTTCCGACTCATGGAAGTGTGGTAAACTTCCGCCATCCTTTTACGAGGCAAGTATTGCTCTTGTCCCAAAGAAAGGTAAGGATCCCGTGGAATGCTCATCCTACAGGCCAATTTCTCTATTAAATGTTGATGCTAAAATTTTGGCCAAAGTTTTGGCACGTAGGCTGGAAAATATTTTGCCCTCAGTTATATCCGAAGATCAAACAGGCTTCATTAAGAATCGTTACTCTTATTCCAATATCTGCCGACTATTGGATATATTATACACCCCTTCCAGTCAGAGTCCTGAGTGCATTCTCTCCCTAGATGCGGAGAAGGCATTTGATCGGGTCGAGTGGAAATATTTATTCACAATTCTAGATAAATTCAATTTTGGATCGAAATTTATTTCATGGATAAGGTTATTATATATGTGCCCTAACACTTCAGTTTTTACTAATTCCATACAGTCGCAGCCTTTCAACCTCCAACGAGGAACCCGTCAGGGATGCCCCTTAAGTCCTCTTCTTTTCAATCTGGCTATAGAGCCACTTACCATTGCACTCCGCAGCTGTGGCGAGATCAATGGGATCCGGAGGAAGGGTGTTGAACACAAAATATCCTTGTATGCAGATGATCTCTTAATTTTTATCTCAAACCCCAAAATATCTATACCTGCAATGCTATCCATGCTTCGCCAATTTGGCCAGTTTTCAGGATACAAGCTGAACCTATGTAAAAGTGAGTTGTTTCCTGTGGATGGAGGGGCACCAGTGTTTGACTATACTACCCTCCCCTTTAAAATAGCAGGAAATAAATTTACATATCTAGGTGTAATAATTACAAGGAAACATAATTGTCTCTTCAAAGTGAACCTCCTTCCTCTGTTAGATCTTCACTCCCCCTTCCCCCAAACAAAACAATCGATAACCCAGTTGTCTGGCACACGGTGAGAGTGTGGGCTCAGATGAGGAAGCATTTTGGATTAACAGGCTTCTCCCTTCTAAGTCCAATTTTTTCTAACCCTTTTTTTCAGCCATCATTATCTGATCCTATATTTCGAGATTGGCATGACAGGGGCATTACATGTTTCAATGATCTGTTTTTCACAATACCTTTGCATCTTTTGCTCAGCTTTCGGAAAATTTTTATCTCCCACGTACACATCTTTTCAGATATTTGCAGACCAGACATTTCCTCCAATCTCAGATTCCAAACTTCCCGGTAGCACCAGCTGCAAGCCCAGGGGATATGCTCCTCACCCTAATTCCAACACGTAAAGGGTTTATCTCTCTTATCTATGACAGGCTGGTGAGCATGAACGGTTCTTCGATAGATCGGATTAAAACGGCCTGAGAACAAGATTTAAATCAGTCCTTGTCTATGGATACATGGGACTTAATACTCAAGTTAGTTAACTCCACGTCCCTATGTGCCCGCCACTGTCTTTTACAATTTAAGGTTGTGCATAGGTTCCATCTCTCCAAAGTCAAACTATCCCGTATGTATCCGAACGTTGACCCCACTTGTGATAAGTGTGGGAGTGCGGAGGCTTCCCTTATTCATGTGTTCTGGACGTGCCCTAGCCTCGAAGGATTCTGGAGAGATATATTTCAAACCTTATCCCTAATTATTGGACACCATATGGATCCTGATCCATTAGTTGTGCTTTTTGGCACCACTGGAGAGGCTGATGCACGGTTGACCTCGTCACAGCATTGCATGCTCTCCTTCGCCTCCCTTGTAGCTAGACGTGCAATCCTACTAAGATGGAGGGGTGCCCCTTTGCCCACCCAGGCTCAATGGCTGAGGGACCTTATGTACTATCTGAGCCTTGAAAAGATCCGGTATGCGATTAGTAACAACAGCGGTAAGTTTTACAAGGTGTGGGGGCAATTCCTGAAATACTTTTCCAGCCTCCAGGTTACGAACCCGACTTCCAGCATTACTCAGTAAATCCTCCCCCCTTCTTCTTCTTTTTATTTATTTACTTATTTATTTATTTATTGTTAGTCATTTGTGTGTTTATCTTATTTTGTTCTTGTTGTATCTGTGATGTTGTCTTTGTTTGTTTGTTTCTTTTTTCTTGCTTTTTTGTTTGGTTTTTTCCTACCTGGCCTGAGGGATAGGGGTTCTAAGTGGTGTGGGTAGGGGATAAACTGATGGAAGCAATTATAAGACATATGAGTGTGTCATTAATCTGTATTCTAATATTTCAGTTTAAACAGTCACTGTGAAACTTGCTTGTTTGGTGTTTGACAATTCTGCATGTATTTGCTTTTCTTTGTTGCTTCAACTCAATAAAAATATCTTTGAGGAAAAAAACAGACTCAGCCTCATTAAAGCGAATGTAACTGTGGAAGCATAACTGTGATGAAAAACTTCGTCCATTTTCAGGTCAGTTTGTTCAGATGAATTCTACTTATTAATGTATGGATCCATGTTTCTCCCCACTACTCTGCACCCTGACCCAGTCACTGGGTATGTTCAGGAGTTACACACAGACACGAGTAAATCACTTCATCATATCTTCTTACGATCACTGCTGTGCTTTGTGTGGGCATCTTTCCTGGCACCGAGACACCTCACCCCCTCCAGCAGCATGGGGGTGCCGTGATGTGGGTCTGGACAGAGGAAAAAAAGAGGAAGATGTCAGAGGAGATGGAGAGATGCCGGCAGGGGAAAAACAATGTGACATTCCATGAAATGCTTGGACAACGTAGCAAAGCAGGCTGTAGTTCATGAATTTGGAAAAAAAACCCCATCAAATCCTTAGAAGAAGCCTACGTGTCCCACTAAGATCAGGAAATACTGAATAAAATACACAAAACAAAACTAGAATTAAATGAAATTATTAATTAAAAAACTCAATTGTTAGTACAAAGACTTGGCTTGCAAACGTTTGAATACGATAACAAATCCGGTGGACTAAAGAGTTAAAAATAAATAACAATGTGACAATCCATGAAATGCTTAGACAACGTAGCAAAGCAGGCTGTAGTTACTGAACTAACTTTAGCTCTTAGTAGCATAAAAATGGTTTCTTTTCTTTATGAGAACTTAATGAGCTCTTTTTTTCTTTTTGTTGTCTGTCCTATCCAGCACTGTAGCAATGCTAAAGATTTATTTTCCCAAGTGGATTATTACGGCTTTTGGTATACGGGTCCAATAGATTATCATAGTTTATTCAATCTTTACTTATTTATTTATTTATTTATTTTATTTTTAAGTTGTTACAATCAGAACAGACAGCACCAGCGGACAGGAAAGAGAAGGACAAGAGAAGTTGTGAAGAGACTCAACAGAAAGAAAAACAGAGGAGAAGAGAGACGGAGAGAAAAGACCTGCTGAAAAAAACAAGCAAAAACAAAACAACACAGCAGGAAACCACGGCAACAGCCAACATCAGCATCAGTAACAGTAAATAATAAATACTGAATGTTACTGAGCAGCATGAAGGACTGATAACGCATGATGTTTATAGGCAGAATAACAGTGGAGCTCCTCGTCACTGAGTTGATGTTTGGAACTTTGATTGCTGTTTTGGGGGGTTAACAGGTGTAAAACAGCCTGTTTCAGTTTATGCGTTGTTTTCATTAAACTGCATGCTCAGAAAACTGTTTTGTCTCACTCCCATTTCTTCTTGTTCCATGTTGAAGCTACTTGCAACCTTGTTGAGATCCAAACATGCAAAAAATCATTTTGTGTCATTTTTCAGGTGGTCTTAAACTTTTGATCAGGACTGTATTAACATCACTCCAGATAAGAATCCTTTTTTCTTTCTCCTCCTCTTCCATTAATATCTGTTTAACTTATTAATATCAATTAGTTGATTCAAGGTGATGCCATAGCAAATAAAACACCGCTTTGTTAAAGCGTTGATTACAATGTTCTCTTTTTTTGTTCGAGTCTTCTCTTTCATCCAGCTCACTCTTTTACTTGGTTTTCCTCCTCCTCCTTTCTTTCACTGCATTGATCACCTGTTTCCCGACACAGCCACAAACACCCTCGCTTTTTACACAATCACACAGCACGATCATGCATACACACTCAGCCTCAGCATCCACTACATCCTCACAGCGCACACAGACATACAAGACACACACACTCATATCAGTTAATATGCACACACACAGTGTGTTCTCAGCCTGCTATAACTCTAGACAAAGGGGAGTGGCAATTTTAATCCATAAAAATACTAATTTCACAGTACTCGATACAGTTATAGATCCAGAGGGCAGATTCTTAATCATTAAACTATCTATACTTGATAAAAAGCTATGTATTGTAAGTGTATATGGTCCAAATGTTGATGATCCCTCATTCTTTCACAGTTTTTTCAGTGCACTCTCTGAACACTTAGATGGCACACTTGTTCTTGGAGGCGACCTCAACCTTGGACTAAATGAAGAAATGGATAGGCTCAATACAGCAGGAACTCAGCGTAATTGGCAGTCCACAAATATAATCAAACAGTATATGAGCGACTTTGGTCTTTGCGATGCATGGCGCTCCCTTCACCCCACCAGTAAGGAATATTCTTTCTTCTCACATGTTCATCACTCCTACTCTCGTCTGGATTATTTTTTGGTCAGCAGCTCACTGCTGAGTGACGTTTCAGACACTGAGATTCATCCTATAGCTGTCAGCGATCATGCTCCTGTATCTTTAACACTAATGCACAAGAATAATACTACGCCAAGTAAAAACTGGAGATTTAACACATCACTGCTCAAAGATGAAGAGTTTATTAAATATTTTAAAAAAGAATGGACTCTGTATTTAGACTATAATGACATTCCTGGAACATCAGCATCTCTTCTCTGGGAAGCAGCGAAAGCTGTGATGAGAGGTAAAATAATTTCTTTCTCATCACATAAAAACAAGAAGAAAACAAAAATATTCAGGAATTTGAAAAAAAACATAAAATCCTTAGAAGAAGCCTGCCTACGCATCCCACTAAGATCAGGAAATACTGAACAAAATACGCAAAACAAAACTAGAATTTAATGAAATTATTAATTAAAAAAGACTCAATTAGTACAAAGACTTGGCTTGCAAACCTTTGAATACGGTAACAAATCTGGTCGACTAACCAGTTAAAAATAAAGAAAGAAAAAAGAACTATATGTGCTGTTAATGATTTATCTGGGAACACAATATATGACCCTGAAAGAATAAACAACATTTTTAGGGTCTTTATACTCGAACAGAAAGGACCGGTCCATACAAAAAGGTAAGCACAGCCTGTTGTATTATAAATACCAAATGTGCATATTGGGCTTTCCAAATTAATCTGTTCGCTGAGTTACACATATTTTCACATTAAATTTGTCGGTGTCTGGTTTTTGGCACGAGATACTAACAACAAAAGTTGAGGCTGAATTCCAGTGTGTTAAATAAACTGCTTCTACCAAGAAACTAATAACATACTACGTTGAGTCTAGTTGCAGTTTAATTGCTTCTACCAAGAAACTAATAATATACTACGTTGAGCTAGTTGCAGCCCACTTTACCTTCCACATTTAACTTTGTCTAAGACTGGCTTCTGTAGCAATAATACATTAGAATCTTTGGAGACGCGGCCATAAGTCCAGTACATTGAATAGAGGTTTTGAAGTGGGTTATGGTGTCGGATATAAGCCCTCGTTGATGCGGTCATAAAATTAGTACAGAATTAAGGTTAAGCAGATACTGGCTTACGGTGTCGGTTAAGCGCTAGCAACGCGTAATGCGAAACACGTCCGTAGGTTTTGGTTTATGATACGGCCGTGTTCTGGTGATGCGGCCGTAAGTAAAGTAGTGAGGGGTTGCTGGTTTCAGCACATTGAATAGAGGTTAGACGGTGGTTTATGGTGTCGGTTAAGCCTCGAGGGTTGCGGCCATAACATTATAAGTAAAATATTTACTTCACCCCGATTAAAGGTAAAGCAGACGCTGGTTTATGGTGTCGGTTTTGAGCCTCGGGGACGAGCATCACTTCTGTTTATGATGCGATTTTGCCCCGTGGTGGCGGTCATAAGCGCAGTAAAAGGGGTACATGGTATATGGTGCGGTTGTGCTTCGGAAGAGTTCTAACAGTTGAGTTCAGAGGTTTCTGTGTAAATTTCCGCTGATGAAAAGCGCTCTCTGTGGGTCTCACTGCTGGTGAGGCGCGCTCTGGGCGTTCTGTGTGTGAAGCGCGCTCTGGGTGCTGCTCTGTGTGAGGCGCGCTCTGGGTGCTGTTCTGTGTGAGGCGCGCTCTGGGTGTGTTTCCGTGTGTGAAGCGTGAACACAGTGACAGTGGCGGTTGATGTGTGAATAGGAGGACACTAGTGCGAAGAGAATGCTTTAAGATCAAAGGTTGACGCCTAGTGTACCTGTGGAAATTAATTTTGCCCTGGGGTTGGCTCCCCCACCGTACGTTGGACGCGGCGTACGGACCAGCGGCGTCTGGAGGTCCAGGCTTATCACCTGAGAGCTGAGGGCCCTCAAACGATAACAGAATAACACTGGAACGGCCGTGTAATCACGGGTTCACATTTATTCTGGAATAGAACAAGAGAATGCTTTGACATCTAAGGTTGAGTTCTATAGTAGTCAAAAAGAAAACCGAGGTTAAAGTCCTCGGTTAGAGTCCTCGTTTCAGTGACATTTCAGTGGTTAAAATTGTTGTGTGCCTGTCCCCTGATAACGTGAAATTACGAATAAAGAGGGAATTTGGAGCCACATAGAGGTAGACGGGCATAATTGGGTGTATTACTCTGTGGTGTAATAAAAAATAATAAAAAAGGAGAGAGAGAGTAAGAGGTGTGTAGTGGAGAATTATTGAGAAGCAGAGACAGGAATGTGTTGGGAGATTAGCGTGCAGTTTGCGCTGTCAAGGTAGGCGTGTTGCCTGCTTATCTGTTTAACAGATAAGCAGGCTAATAATAATTGGCTACGTACCAATAATTGGCTATGTACCACAGGCCTTCAAGGTGGCTGTAGTTAAACCTTTACTTAAAAAGCCATCTCTAGACCCAGCTGTCTTAGCTAATTATAGGCCAATCTCCAACCTTCCTTTCATATCAAAAATCCTTGAAAGAGTAGTTGTCAAACAGCTAACTGATCATCTGCAGAGGAATGGCTTATTTGAAGAGTTTCAGTCAGGTTTCAGAGCTCATCACAGCACAGAAACAGCTTTAGTGAAGGTTACAAATGATCTTCTTATGGCCTCTGACAGTGGACTCATCTCTGTGCTTGTCCTGCTAGACCTCAGTGCTGCGTTCGATACTGTTGACCATAATATCCTATTAGAGCGATTAGAACATGCTGTAGGTATTACGGGTACTGCACTGCAGTGGTTTGTATCATATCTATCTAATAGACTCCAATTTGTACATGTAAATGGAGAGTCCTCTTCACACACTAAGGTCAATTATGGTGTTCCACAGGGTTCAGTGCTAGGACCAATTCTATTTACATTATACATGCTTCCCTTAGGCAGCATCATTAGAAGACATAGCATAAATTTTCACTGCTATGCAGATGACACGCAGCTCTATCTATCCATGAAGCCAGATAACACACACCAATTAGTTAAACTGCAGGAATGTCTTAAAGACATAAAGACCTGGATGGCCGCTAACTTTCTGCTTCTTAATTCAGATAAAACTGAGGTTATTGTACTCGGCCCTGAAAATCTTAGAAATATGGTATCTAACCAGATTCTTACTCTGGGTGGCATTACCTTGGCCTCCAGTAATGCTGTGAGGAACCTTGGAGTCATTTTTGACCAGGACATGTCCTTCAATGCACATATTAAACAAATATGTAAGACTGCTTTCTTCCATTTGCGCAACATCTCTAAAATTAGAAATATCCTGTCTCAGAGTGATGCTGAAAAACTAGTTCATGCATTTATTACTTCCAGGCTGGACTACTGTAATTCAGTATTATCAGGATGTCCTAAAAACTCGCTGAAAAGCCTTCAGCTAATCCAAAATGCTGCAGCAAGAGTCCTGACAGGGACTAGAAAGAGAGAGCATATTTCTCCTGTTTTGGCTTCCCTTCATTGGCTTCCTGTTAAATCCAGAATTTAATTCAAAATCCTGCTCCTCACATACAAGGTCTTAAATAATCAGGCCCCATCTTATCTTAATGACCTTGTAGTACCATATCACCCTATTAGAGCACTTCGCTCTCGCTCTGCAGGCCTACTTGTTGTTCCTAGAGTATTTAAAAGTAGAATGGGAGGCAGAGCCTTCAGTTTTCAGGTCCCTCTTCTGTGGAAGCAGCTTCCAGTTTGGATTCGGGAGACAGACACTATCTCTACTTTCAAGATTAGGCTTCAAACTTTCCTTTTTGCTAAAGCATATAGTTAGGGCTGGACCAGGTGACCCTGAATCCTCCCTTAGTTATGCTGCAATAGACGTAGGCTGCCGGGGATTCCCATGATGCATTGAGTTTTTCCCTTCCAGTCACCTTTCTCACTCACTATGTGTTAATAGACCTCTCTGCATCGAATCATATCTCTTATTAATCTCTGTCTCTCTTCCACAGCATGTCTTTCATCCTGTTTTCCTTCTTTCACCCCAACCGGTCGCAGCAGATGGCCGCCCCTCCCTGAGCCTGGTTCTGCCGGAGGTTTCTTCCTGTTAAAAGGGAGTTTTTCCTTCCCACTGTCGCCAAAGTGCTTGCTCATAGGGGGTCATATGATTGTTGGGTTTTTCTCTGTATTTATTATTGTGCTATCTACTGTACAATATAAAGCGCCTTGAGGCGACTTTTGTTGTTATTTGGCGCTATATAAATAAAATTGAATTGAAATGAATTGAACAGTGATGAAAATGATATTAAATAAATTTCTTAGTGTGTTGTCTTAGTGTGCTGGACTCTTGGTGGCGCTGTCACTTGGTGTTCGCTCGCTTTGTGGTAGAGTATCACTTCCTGTTCCTGCTCAAACACAGTGGTGTCTCTGAGTAGCTTTTCTGCTTAGCAATTTAATTTAAATCTTTTGATACATCCCTTTTTCATAGTATAATCTTAACGTGCTTCATCTGAATCACCCTTTCTGTGTACTCACTACCTAATTTATAGCCAAAGTATTCACTCACTGTCTCTTTACTGTTTCGCTAGCTTAGCTTAGCTCGTAGCCGACTCGTTAGCACCATGGCTACTTCACCTGTCCCTCCTGCACTTTCCTGCTCATTGTGTCAGATGTTTAGTTACTCCTCGGCCTCCTTTAGCAGTAATGATACTTGTAACAAATGTAGCATATTTGCAGCTCTGGAGGCCAGGATTACTGAATTGGAGACTCGGCTTCGCACCCTTCATTCACCCGTAGCTAGCCAGGCCCCTGTAGCTGGTGCAGCCGAAGATAGCGTAGGCCCCGCTAGCTGCTCCCCGGCAGACCCCAAACAGCTGGGGAAAGAGGGCGGCTGGGTGACGGTGAGGAGGAAGCATAGTCTTAAACTGAAGCCCCAGGTACACCACCAACCTGTTCATGTGTCTAACCGTTTTTCCCCACTCGGCGACACACCCGCCGGGGGTCAAACTCTGGTAATTGGTGATTCTGTTCTCAGACATGTGAAGCTAGAGACACCGGCAACCATAGTCAATTGTCTTCCAGGGGCCAGAGCAGGCGACATTGAAGGAAATTTAAAACTGCTGGCTAAGGGTAAACGTAAATACAGTAAGATCATAATTCACGTCGGCAGTAATGACACCCGGTTACGCCAATCGGAGGTCACTAAAATCAATATTGAATCGGTGTGTAACTTTGCCAAAACAATGTCGGACTCTGTAGTTTTCTCTGGTCCCCTCCCCAATCAGACAAGGAGTGACATGTTTAGCCGCATGTTCTCCTTAAATTGCTGGCTGTCTGAGTGGTGTCCCAGAAACGATGTGGGCTTCATAGATAATTGGCAAACCTTCTGGAGGAAACCTGGTCTTGTTAGGAGAGACGGCATCCATCCCAGTTTTGGATGGAGCAGCTCTCATTTCTAGAAATATGGACAAATTTATTAAACCCCCCAAAATATGACTATCCAGAGTTGGGACCAGGAAGCAGAGTTGCAGTCTTACACGCCTCTCTGCAGCTTCTCTCCTCCTGCTACCCCCCCAAAAACCCATCTCCATTGAGACTGTGTCAGCTCCCAAAAAGACAAAAAACAAACTAAAAACCAGCAATAAACAACTTAAACATAAAAAATCACAAAGAAAGAACAATACAGTATCCACATCTGAACCAAAGAGTAAAACAGTGAAATGTGGATTATTAAATATTAGGTCTCTCCTCCAAGTCTCTGTTAGTACATGACTTAATAATTGATCAACAAATCGATTTACTCTGCCTTACAGAAACCTGGTTGCAGCAGGATGAGTATGTTAGTTTAAATGAATCAACACCCCCGAGTCATTCTAACTACCAGAAATCTCGAAGCACAGGCCGAGGGGGCGGTGTGGCAGCAATTTTTCACACCAGTCTATTAATTAACGAAAGACCAAGACAGACTTTTAATTCATTTGAAAGCCTGATGCTTAGCCTCGTCCACCCCAGCTGTAAAACTCAGAAACCAGTCTTACTTGTTATCATCTATCGTCCACCTGGGCCTTACACAGAGTTTCTCTCTGATTTCTCAGACTTTTTATCTGATTTAGTGCTCAGCTCAGATAAAATAATTATTGTGGGTGATTTTAACATCCATGTAGATGCTAAAAATGACAGCCTCAACATCGCATTTAATCTGTTATTAGACTCAATTGGCTTCTCTCAAAATGTAAAAGAACCCACCCACCACTTTAATCACACTCTAGATCTTGTTTTAACGTATGGCATAGAAACTGAACATTTAACAGTGTTTCCTGAAAACCCTCTGCTGTCTGATCATTTCCTGATAACATTCACATTTACAATAATTGATTACACAGAAGTGGAGAGTAGACTTTATCAAAGTAGATGTCTTTCTGAAAGTGCTGTAACTAAATTTAAGAATATAATACACCCACTGTTATCATCTTCAATGCCCTGTACCAACATAGAGCAGAGCAGCTATCTGAACGCTACTCCAACAGAGGTCGATTATCTTGTTAATAATTTTACCTCCTCACTACGTACGACTCTGGATACTGTAGCTCCTGTGAAAACTAAGGCCTCAAATCCAAAGTCCCTGACTCCGTGGTATAATTCTCAAACACGTAGCCTAAAGCAGATAACTCGTAAGCTGGAGAGGAAATGGCGTGTCACAAATTTAGAGGATCATCATTTAGCCTGGAGAAATAGTTTGCTGCTTTATAAGAAAGCCCTCCGCAAAGCCAGAACATCTTACTATTCGTCACTGATTGAAGAAAATAAGAACAACCCCAGGTTTCTCTTCAGCACTGTAGCCAGGCTGACAAAAAGTCAGAGCTCTACTGAGCCAACCATCCCTTTAACGTTAACTAGTAATGACTTCATGAACTTCTTCACAAATAAAATTTTTATCATTAGAGAAAAAATTACCAATAATCATCCCACAGATGTAATATTATCTACAGCTACTTTTAGTACCATCGATGTTAAGTTAGACTCTTTTTCTCCAATTGATCTTTCTGAGTTAACTTCAATAATTAATTCCTCCAAACCATCAACGTGTCTTTTAGACCCCATTCCTACAAAACTGCTCAAAGAAGTCCTGCCATTAATTAATACTTCAATCTTAAATATGATCAACCTATCTCTAATAATCGGCTATGTACCACAGGCCTTCAAGGTGGCTGTAGTTAAACCTTTACTTAAAAAGCCATCTCTAGACCCAGCTGTCTTAGCTAATTATAGGCCAATCTCCAACCTTCCTTTCATATCAAAAATCCTTGAAAGAGTAGTTGTCAAACAGCTAACAGATCATCTGCAGAGGAATGGCTTATTTGAAGAGTTTCAGTCAGGTTTCAGAGCTCATCACAGCACAGAAACAGCTTTAGTGAAGGTTACAAATGATCTTCTTATGGCCTCTGACAGTGGACTCATCTCTGTGCTTGTCCTGCTAGACCTCAGTGCTGCGTTCGATACTGTTGACCATAATATCCTATTAGAGCGATTAGAACATGCTGTAGGTATTACGGGTACTGCACTGCAGTGGTTTGTATCATATCTATCTAATAGACTCCAATTTGTGCATGTAAATGGAGAGTCCTCTTCACACACTAAGGTCAATTATGGTGTTCCACAGGGTTCAGTGCTAGGACCAATTCTATTTACATTATACATGCTTCCCTTAGGCAGCATCATTAGAAGACATAGCATAAATTTTCACTGCTATGCAGATGACACGCAGCTCTATCTATCCATGAAGCCAGATAACACACACCAATTAGTTAAACTGCAGGAATGTCTTAAAGACATAAAGACCTGGATGGCCGCTAACTTTCTGCTTCTTAATTCAGATAAAACTGAGGTTATTGTACTCGGCCCTGAAAATCTTAGAAATATGGTATCTAACCAGATTCTTACTCTGGGTGGCATTACCTTGGCCTCCAGTAATGCTGTGAGGAACCTTGGAGTCATTTTTGACCAGGACATGTCCTTCAATGCACATATTAAACAAATATGTAAGACTGCTTTCTTCCATTTGCGCAACATCTCTAAAATTAGAAATATCCTGTCTCAGAGTGACGCTGAAAAACTAGTTCATGCATTTATTACTTCCAGGCTGGACTACTGTAATTCACTATTATCAGGATGTCCTAAAAACTCGCTGAAAAGCCTTCAGCTAATCCAAAATGCTGCAGCAAGAGTCCTGACAGGGACTAGAAAGAGAGAGCATATTTCTCCTGTTTTGGCTTCCCTTCATTGGCTTCCTGTTAAATCCAGAATTGAATTCAAAATCCTGCTCCTCACATACAAGGTCTTAAATAATCAGGCCCCATCTTATCTTAATGACCTTGTAGTACCATATCACCCTATTAGAGCACTTCGCTCTCGCTCTGCAGGCCTACTTGTTGTTCCTAGAGTATTTAAAAGTAGAATGGGAGGCAGAGCCTTCAGTTTTCAGGCCCCTCTTCTGTGGAACCAGCTTCCAGTTTGGATTCGGGAGACAGACACTATCTCTACTTTCAAGATTAGGCTTAAAACTTTCCTTTTTGCTAAAGCATATAGTTAGGGCTGGACCAGGTGACCCTGAATCCTCCCTTAGTTATGCTGCAATAGACGTAGGCTGCCGGGGATTCCCATGATGCATTGAGTTTTTCCCTTCCAGTCACCTTTCTCACTCACTATGTGCTAATAGACCTCTCTGCATCGAATCATATCTCTTATTAATCTCTGTCTCTCTTCCACAGCATGTCTTTCATCCTGTTTTCCTTCTTTCACCCCAACCGGTCGCAGCAGATGGCCGCCCCTCCCTGAGCCTGGTTCTGCCGGAGGTTTCTTCCTGTTAAAAGGGAGTTTTTCCTTCCCACTGTCGCCAAAGTGCTTGCTCATAGGGGGTCATATGATTGTTGGGTTTTTCTCTGTATTTATTATTGTGCTATCTACTGTACAATATAAAGCGCCTTGAGGCGACTTTTGTTGTGATTTGGCGCTATATAAATAAAATTGAATTGAATTGAATTGAATTGTTAATACAGGAAGCTACGGACCTGGACCAACTGCCCCCACAAGCACAGCGGCCGAAGCAAAATTATAA
This sequence comes from Oreochromis grahami, assembly GCA_029532605.1. NCBI lineage: Eukaryota > Metazoa > Chordata > Actinopteri > Cichliformes > Cichlidae > Oreochromis > Oreochromis grahami. Next base: position 34,871 of record JAQSNX010005646.1, read on the forward strand.
GTAATGGGAACCACACCCAGCAAGAATCAGCAGCTGTGAAACAGACAGCAGCGAGGAGAGAATTAGAGGAGAAACTAAATCTGTAAGAGTACACAAAATTGGGTGGAAAGTGGGGCCGACGGACTTGTGGAGGTTGGGAAGGCGTCCGGAGCATCACAACAAAAGGTGAAACAAAAACACACACAAGCAGAGAAATGTGAGAGAAAGGCTCCTTTTAAGGTAACGCCTAGTTTGAGAAAAAGTTAAAATTAACTTGCCTACAAATGCACACACATGCAATGAAGAAACAGCTTACACTCATGAACATGTGGAGATTCACACTCTAAAAAGCAGCAAAAATTAACATACTTCTGTTGTTAAATGATGAAGTTTATCCATTACTAACAAATAAACCCTCTGGGTTGCAGGACAACAATTTAACTTCAAAGAAAAAGAAAATAAAGGGACTGGTATGACCAACCAGTGAGGAAACAACAAATTGTGAGATGTTTTCTGATGATTGAACAACAACAAGTGATTACTGATGGAAAGAAAGTTCTCTTTTGTGAATTTAAAATTTGAACATGTGCATGTTGTCCTGTCAACTTGGTGGGTTATCAGTTGATTATATCGTGAAAAAAAAAAAAAGGAGGGGGAGAGAAGGCTGACACAGGGCCTGGCCCGGTGTTTCTCCCCTCTCGTTGTAACACAGCCAACACAACATCATTTTCCTGTTCGTACACTTCGGTTTGTTTTTGTTTTGTTTTGTTTTTTGTTTTTGTTTTTTTGTTTTCTCTTTATGTTTAATTACAGGCTGCTCTGCCGGCCCTGAAAGCCGAGGCTGACCTGGACTCCTGCTCTCCCCTCTATGTGACCCTGACCAAATGCTGCAACAGCTGGACCCACAACAACAACTTGAAAATGTCAACAGTGCTGCAGGAAAAGGATCTCATGCAGCAGAGACGGAGAGCACTAAACCTAAGGCCCGTTTCACTACACGGGGGAAAATTCCCAGACTGCGTCAGCTGACAGAGCTGTGACGAGACGCCCGCCAAGCCCGAATGAAAAGTAAGGTCAAGCAAAAGAATGCTGACCTTGATAACTCTGCATTTACACTGTGCAGGACAGTGATGGACCAACACGCATGATCGGGCAGCGAAAAGGGCGTGACAGAGACAGGAGGAGCAAGTGAGGTCAAAAGGCACCTCAGAATGGACAAAAACACAGAAGAAGAAGAAGATGCAGGTTTCACCTGCGGTGAGC
>JAQSNX010005647.1:0-30920 GCA_029532605.1 Oreochromis grahami
TCATCCCCGGAAATCTCTTGTCGTCAATAAACAACGTTTAGGGAGCTCTATAGTATTCAATAGGAGGACCCTGCACGTCAATTCTCGACGCGAGGGGGGTACCCTGCGCGTCGATAAGTGAAGCAGAGGGAGCCTGACCATGCGTCACACATTTGACGAGTTGGGAGTGAGAACGTGTTGCTGTCAGCCATGCATGCCCAAACCATTACACTGCCTCCACTGTGTTTTACAGATGATGTTGTATGCTTTGGATCAAGAGTTTTTCCACACCTTCTCCATATCTTTTTCTTGCCATCATTCTGGTAGAAGTTGATCTTGGTTTCATCTATCCAAAGAATAGTTTTCCAGAACTATGCTGGATTTCTTAGAAGTTTTTTTTTTTTTTTTTTAGCAAAGTCCAAGCTAGCCTTTGTGTTCTTAAGGCTTATGAGTGGCTTGCACCTTACAGTGAACCCTCTGTATTTACTTTCATGCAGTCTTCTCTTTACGATGGATTTGGATATCGATATCCATAAAAATGATTCTGCAGTCATCCACCACCTTCCATGGATGTCCGGGTGTTTGTTTTTGTGTTACCGAGTTAACCACTGCTTTCTTTCTTTCTCAGGATCCACCAAACTGTAGATTTCGCCATTCCTACTATTGTAGCAATTATTGGGTGGATTTTTTTTCTGTTTTGACAGCTTCAGGATGGCTTGTTTTAACCCGCATGGAGAGCTTCTTTGACCACATGTTGTCTCTTCACAGTAAAATCTTCCAAATGCAAGCACCACACCTCAAATTAACTCCAAGCCTTGTATCTGCCTAATTGATGATGAGAAACAAAAGAATTGCCCTGCCCATAGTCTTTGAGTCGATTGTCCAATTACTTTTGGTCCTTTTAAAAAGCATGTGGCACATATTAAAGAGCTGAAACTCTTACACCCTTCATCCAATTTTAATGTGGATACCCTCAGATGAAAGCTGAGAGTCTACACATTATCTCCATGTCCACTATATAGCTATAATTAGAATATGTTTCAGTAAACAGGTAAAAAACAAACAAACAACCCCCCCCCCCCCCACACACACACAAAAAAAAAACAAAAACAAACTCATTGTCCAAATATGTATGGACCTAACTGTTTGTAAAACATACAGTACATACATATGTCTGATGATGAATAATTACTGACTTTTAAAATATTTTTATAAGCAGAATTTTTCTGTGTCTCAGTTTCTGTGTCATTATCCAGGAAAAGCGACTACCAGCTGCAAGTCATACAAATTACACATAAAAAGTAAAAAAGGTAAAATCTACCAGTGCTCCAAAACGTATGTGTATCATATGCTGCGTTTAAGCCCTTCTTTAAATCTGAAATACTTCTATTTTTTAAGTGAGTGTGGGAAATCAACATTTCCCACACTCACTGAATGCACCATTTCAACTGACGTGGTAAGAAGTGAAAGGGAAAGTATTTTGAGTGAAATTGGGTTGAAGCCAGAAACAGTCTCTATTCTAACTTTACTTCAAATGATCTGAGGAAAATTCTTAAAACTGATAATTTTACAGTTGAAGGTAGACTTGCATGTTTTTGTCCTCACATTGTATTTCCGAAGTAGGCAATCGCAATGATCAGCTAACATTTCGTTTAGAGATCATAAGAACGGATTGAAAATGAATTCTCGACGGTCACCCAAGAACAGCTCTGCATCTCAGGGTAAGCTATTGCATTCAAATCAGAACGTGTCACGAGCACCCTTTTGTTGTTGTGTCATTGCTGTTGTTGTGTGTTCATTATAGAGAATCATTTTGCTAGTGCTTTTCAGAGCCCCTTAAATTCAGCTCGGAAAACAGGCCGTTGCAACATTGATTACTTTCGTCATAGTATCTTCCGTAATTATCATTGTTAATTCACAGCAAGAAGGTCTTGAGTTCGGTTTCACCAACTGGCTGGGGTCTGTGTGGTGTTTACGTGTTAGCGTGAGTTTTCCGGCTTCCTCCCACAGTCCAAAGACATGCAGTTAGCGGGGTTAGGTTAATTTTCTAATTCTAAATTGCTGCAGCGTGAATAGTTGTCTGTTTCTGTGTGTTAGCCAGCGTTAGGCAGGGGACATGTTCAGGGGTGTACCCTGCCTCTCTCCTAGCCTATCTGGTATACAATCCCCCTCCCCACCCCCGCGACCCTGACAATGATAGGCGGGGGAGAATGGATGGATGGATCTTCCACCAAGCTGCTCTATCATAAAGTTTGCCCTGACATGTGCTGTGAATTTTGGGACCTTAGACACGTTTTTAAATTTACTTTATCAACTCACTAAATAAATGACAAATACAACACCATTTGACAACAAGACAAATTTTGCAAATTAGATATTGTATTGCTAAGCTGAAAATTCTAGTGTTGTATTCTCATAATAATTTAAAATGTTATATACTCATTATGTTTTCCATGATGTTACTGAATGTACAAATCAAAATATACAAACCTAAAAGGTTCTAAATATTTTCTGACTACTTTCTGTGTTGGTAGGTAATTTATGATGCACACTAATTTTCTAATTTTGCATTTTACAGAGGCTAATATTAAGCACCATGGACTGATAAACCAAGGAGCAACATGTTATTTGAACAGTGTGCTGCAGGTGCTGTTCAGGACCAAAGACTTCAGAGAAGCTGTGACAAGGTCTGTTATTGTCAAGCTTTAAGCATGATTCTGTATTTAGTTGAAAGTAGGTAAACAGTGTATTTTTCACTTATTGACACTTTGTTTTTGTTTAGGTTCAGCGAAGAAAATGTTGACACAATAAACAATCAGTTTATTGATCATCATCTGAAAGCCTTATTTGATGATTTACAGAACGATGCGGCAAACACATATAATATAATACAGAAGCTGGGTATTGACAATGGTACAGTATGCTAACACAGAACAACAAAAAACATTTGAATAGTCTAAATGTTTTGTATTTGATATTGTGACATTTGATCACATTACATGAAGTTTTGAAGTTGTTTCCTGATGTGATCTGCCTCTTGTGCACGAGAAGTTCTTTTAAAAACAAAATATTTTCTGTCATTATAATTATGCAGTGCATGAACAGCGTGATGTTGCAGAGTACTTTGAGAGGGTTTTGAGAATGACCAGTCCCAAGGCATCAGATGTAAGGTTTTTGTCAATAGTAGAGGGTATCTATATTTTGTTTGGAAAATTATTACTAATACATTTTTATACATTTATTTCAGATATTCCATGGCCTGCTGGCAAACCAAATAGCCTGTTCTAAAGGTCATAAAGAGACAGACAGAGCTGCACCCTTTTGGCATCTTCCTCTTTCATTGGTGAATTCATGCAGTAAAGACTACAGTGTGGTAAGAATTTAAAGAAGAATCAAACCTTTCAGCCCGTTTCCGTTGCCAGGATGAGTTCACATACTTCTGCCCCAACAAATGTGTAATACTGAATAAACTTTGCCAAATAGTGAATGTTCAACATTTTACTTACATTTGTGTGAGCTCTATTAAAGGTTTAATTTCCCCAAAAAAAGATGAAGAAAAATAATTCAGCAACCACAGTGATCCTATTTGTTAAGAGTATTTATTTATGTAGTGTTGTAGGTAGTTGTAACATGAGAGAACTGATAACAGAAAACAAAGTTATTTGGGGTGTAGAAGAAGACAAACTGGTAGCTGAAGACTGAGATTTGCCTAAGTATCTTGAGTCTTAATCTAGAATAAGAAAGAAAGAACGAACGAACGAACGAACAGTGTCATGGTCTGCATGATTTGTATGTGGAGGATCCAAACGCAGACTCTCAGGCAGGTAAAGGTTAGTTTAAAACAATACATTTATTTCATTCATTTTAGACAGTTGGTAGTAATAGAAAGGGTAAGCATAAGTCCAGAAAGGTGACTACACACACACACCAGGAATGAGAAGTGCTAGGAGGACAAGGACAAGGGAAGACAGCAAATATGAATACACAGTACAGCAATTACTGGAAGAGGAGACAGCTGGGGAGAATATGACATTGCTGAATTTAATCACAAAGGATGAGACAAGTAAACAAAACTAAAAGCAAAGCACAAAGAACAACCAACTCACGTAAAGTAGGAATTGCAAAAACTGGGAAAACCCAGACACATAAATATAGTAAATACAGAAGACACAAGAGAATGAGACACTGAGGTAAGAATTGAATTCTAAAACAACTGAGAAATAAGAATAAAACTGAATACAGCATCAAGATGTGACCCTTTGAACGACTCCCCAAAGCTGGTGCCAGGAGTCCTGCGGTCCATCTAACCAACAGGCACTTATGCTTAAACAGATACAGAGTAGGTGTCCTCCTACAGTATAAATCAGTAAGAGAAGGTACGACCTCTCTCATGACCTTAAGATGTGTGTGCATGCCAGAGTGCTCTGGGAGGCACACAGAGTCTTTTCAGACTGCTAAGGATCACACATCCTATCACTACACAATCGATTATGCACCTCTAAGTATATATGGTTATATATTTCTAAGCATAAATGACAATCAACAATATAAACCTAACAACAACATCAAAATGAAAGACACAAAATGCTATCAGTTTAAAAAAAATAATAAACACTCCATTAGATTCTGGGGGGAAAAAAAACTGTCTTGATGTCATACTTTTTCTGCTTTATTGTAGAGCATTAGCCATATCAGCAGGAAGGAGGGAATTCTGCTACATTTATCAAGTTTAATAGCAGAAATTCTGAATTTGAAGCTTAGTATATGAGAAAATGACTGGACTCTTTAATGAGTGTTACACCATAATGGACCACAGATTCTAACTTGTGACTGGGGCAATAATCTGGCTTGTATGGTCTATTTCTGTTAATGCCAAACAAAGGTATGTCGTTCTGTCTAACTGACTGGCCTCCAAGTTATCCAGCTAACCTCTATGCAGGAAGTAGAACCTCAAAACTTTAAAATATTTTCTATCACTATGGAATAGGCATTCTTTGAAGTTGGGATAATATGGTTAATTTTAATTGCGAGTATTCCAGAAATTGTGAATTTCTGATACTGAACTGAATTCATCTATCTGGTTGTTATGTGATGACATATAAATTTTGCTTCTGGGTCCAAACTCCTAATTTGTTCATTAGGGCTGCTGGATTTTTTATGTATTGTAGAAGATGCAAAGCATGCATCTTCTTTTATTTATAGGCCTTGATTGATCTATTATTGCACTGGAACTTATCATGTAAGAATTTTGAGCAAGGCTTTTAACCATTCCATTTCTAACGTTATAGTCAGTATTTGGTTATGACAAAATTAAAAGCTGTGTTTAATTTTTTTTTTTTAATGAATTCTCTATGTAGAACATCAACAAGAGAGATCCTTGCATCTAAAGCTGTCAGTTTCTGGTCTATGGATGAAAGAGTTTCACTGACCACAGAGAAAAGTTTTATCATTTTGTCTGGTTAGGTGAATCTGTAAATGACTCTGGTGTACACAGGCATTTTTAAGAAGGTGTCAAGCTTGTTGTAGGTTTGTGTCCTTTTTCTTGCCCATTGTAAGGAGTTGGTCATGAGTGTTCCAGGTTATCCTGTTTGATGAAGTTGCAGGAGATGTCCAAAAAGCAATGGAAAAAATAACATTCTTTCAGTAAAATTTTGTTTGTAGTTCATTGTATTCAGTGATTGTTTAAACGTTTTATCAGGACTGTACAAGACCACTCGAAAAATGGTAAAAAAAAATAAATAAAAAAGATCATATTTTGCATGGTTGGATCTAACAAGGTTCCAAGTTGAGCTTCAACATGCAACAAGAAGAAATGGGAGTAAGACAAAACATTTTTGAGCATGCAATTTATTGAAAACAACGCTTAAACTGAAACAGGCTGTTTCACAGCTAATATAAAGTTTAGGACCACATGCCTTTAAAAAGCCAAATCTGTGCAAAAAATGTGAATAAACTGTCATTTTCTGTCAGGTAGTCACACTGTCATGATGTTCTGATGGCAAAGGCAAAAGTCATTCCTTTTTTAACATGGTTGGGTTGTTCAACTGCATTAGCAGGGTCTCTCGCAGCACAGTGTTAAACAGTCATTTAGAATTTCTTAAATGATCCTGAGTTATGGAACAAGTGGTCAAGTGGAAGACCCCAAAAAATTTCACCAGCACTGAGCCGGAGGATCCAGTTGGCTGTCTGTCAAGACACTGGACGATCCTCACCTGGTGCTGACTGCAGCCCCATAACCATCAGACAGCATCTGAGACTGAAGGTCTTCAAAACAGAAAAGTCTTTAAAGGCCTCTTGTCCTTGAACGCCACAGAACTGACCGCTTGGACTTTGCAAGAGAGCACCAAACATGGGACATTGAAAGGTGGAAGAAAGTTTTATTCTCTGATGAGAACAAATTAAACCTTGATGGTCTTGATGGTTTCCAATGTTACTGGCATGAAAAGCAGATCCCAACTGAGATGTTTTCTATGCGCCACATTGGACAGGGCGCCATAACAGTCTGGTCTAATAAACTGTTCAGTGGCAGGAGCCCTGGGGTGGATGAAATTTTAGGTTTAACATCCAGGCATCCATGAAAACAGAATTTATTAAATGTAACGGAGTTAGAAGTTAGCAGAAAGTTAGCTTGCTGGTTTCGCTAGTTAACTAAACATGATATACCATGTTCTGATTTAGAGATTTCTGGAAAAAAATAAAACGTATAGTTCTGCTATCACTTCCAACATAATTGAAGACAGAAAACTACACAGCGTTGACATTTGTAGGGTTACTGAAGTTAGACTATCTGGTATATAATGCTGTGCTACGTGATCACTAGAGACACAGCTATGTTAGCATAACATAAACACAGTGAAGCTAGAGGATGAACGCTAACTTTTTTCCACTCGATAAAAGTTCCCAATGGTTTTTGACAAATGCAATTGCATGCAAAGATGCTGTAAACGGACCAAACGTCAGTCAGGAGAACAACTGAGATAATCCATCCACAATACGAGGTTAGTCATTAATTTTAGATAAGATAACCTTTATTAGTCCCACACGTGGTAAATTTGTTTTGTTACAGCAAAGAGTGAACAGTGCAAAGTTACATAGCAAAAATTATTAAAATTATAAGGCTGTGGAGGTAAACAGACAACACGGAGCTATTAGTTCTCACTCCTGCTTTATTCCTCTTCTCACATCAACTGAACACATCGCACCACAAAACACAGCAACACACTTCCTCAACACTGGGTGTGAGTAGAGCCCTCTAGTGGTCCGCCACACATGCCTCCCCCTCTCGAACACCCAGCAGAACTAGTCCAGGACCCAGGGTTTAAGTAAACGGCCAGAACGGCTGAACTGGGGGGGGGGGGGGGGGATGGAGAACTGACTGAGGGGAACCCAGCCCGGGAGCAAGGATGGCACTGGCAGTCAGAAAAAGATGCAGACAACTCGGGCTCCATTGGTTGTGGGGCGCTCCTAGGGCGGGGTACCTGGGCCGGAACCACCTGATCATCTTGCAGAACATGTGACCCTGCACATGTTCTGCAAGATGATCAGGTTATCTCTGTCAACAGAGATAACCTCCTGCCGACCTCCAAAGTCCAAAAGGAAATGTTTTAGGCCTGGTTTAAAAACCCTGTACGGCCCGTCATACGGTGGGCGCAATGGAGTCCTATGGGCAACGTGCCTGACGAAAACAAAATGAGAAGAGTCCAACGAACTCGGAACAAAAGCGTCAGACATGCAGTGGTGCACAGGGCCAGGAAGAGAAAATGAGTCTCTTGGGGGGGGGCGAAGAGGCAGCAAAGAGGTATCAAAACACGGGGGGAGGGCTCTCAGGTAAGAATTCACCGGGGATCCGGAGGGGCTGGCCGAGGACCAGTTCAGCCGGGGAAGCCCTGAGGTCTTCCTTAACCACACTGCGCAATCCCAGCAAAACCCACGGAAGACGGTCAACCCAGTTACCACCTGTTAAGGAAGCCCGGAGCGCAGCCTTCAGTGACCGGTGAAACTGTTTGCACATCCCATTAGCTTGTGGGTGGTATGTTGTGGTGCGGTGGACCGTGACCCCTAGGCCACCAGCCATGGCAGACCAAAGCTCCGAAACGAACTGGGGCCTGTGGAGGTAAGAAATAACGACACGAGAGGTCCCTGTGTCTCACTCCAACTGTTTATTCACACACCGTCTCTCAGAACTTAAGATACAGTAAGCGCCAAAATCTCCACCCAGCTCTTCCCTTAAACTTGGGTGTGAGTGGAGCCATCTGGTGGTCCGCCACACATACCCCCCCTTGAACACACAGTTAGGTCCCTATTCAGTCCAGGACCCTGGGCCTAAGCAAACGACCCGAACGACTGAACCTGGGAGGGAGAGAACAGGCAGAGGAAGGTCCATTCTGTGAACGAGGCTGGTGAAGGCGAGCAGGAAAGGCAGAAGGAGGCTCAAACGTTGGTGGTCCGGGGGTAGTCCTGCGGGGAAACCAGAGTCTGTCAACCCCATTGAAGGAGGGCGGCCACGGCGAGGGGCCTGGGCCGGCACTACATTACTGTCCGGAAGAACATGCGCAGGCTTAAGTCTGTCAACACACACAGTCTCCCTTCGACCCCCAAAATCCAAAACAAAATGTTTCTGACCCGGTTTGATAACCCTGAATGGGCCGTCATACAGCGGCCGCAGCGGTGTCTTGTGAGCATCGTGCCTGACAAAAACAAACTTAGCAGTCTCTAAAGTCTTTGGAACAAAAGTGTCAGGCACGCAATGGTGCACAGGACCAGGAACCCGAAGCGAGCGCAAAAGTGGGTTGAGCGATAGCACTGATGGATCGAAGCAGGGGGAGGGTTCTCAGGCAAGAATTCTCCAGGCACGCGGAGGGGCTGACCAAACACGAGCTCAGCAGGGAAGCGCCGAGATCCTCCTTAACCGCAAAGCGCAGCCCAAGCAAAACCCACGGAGGCGGTCAACCCAATTGCCATCTTGTAAGGAGGCACGAAAAGCAGCCTAAGCGACCGGTGGAACCGTTCACACATCCCATTAGCTTGTGGGTTGTATGCGGTTGTGCGGTGGACTTTAGCCCCCAGTCCATCAGCCATGGCCGACCAAAGCTCGGAAATGAACTGGGGGCCTCTGTCTGACGTAATGTCGTGGGCGGGCCGAACGCGAGACCCAGGTTGACAAAAATGCCCTGGCCACCACTGCTGCAGTAGTGGATCCCAGGGGGACTGCCTCCGGCCACCTGGTGGTCCGGTCAACAACTGTCAAAAGGTGCGTAAAACCTTGTGACGGCGGCAGAGGACCCACCAGATCGACATGCACATGATCGGAAACGTTTGCCGGGTACAAGAACTGCTCCAGAGGCGCCTTGATGTGTTTATGAACCTTCGCACTGGCAGGGAATGCACGTCACGCCCATTCCTTAACTGATTTGCGATTGCCTGGCCAAACAAATTTAGAGCTGACCAGTTTAACAGAGGCCCGGACCCCGGATGAGAGAGAGCATGTACCGAGTCAAAAACCCGACGACGCCAGGAAACGGGAACCACTGGGCGAGGGCGGCCGGTGGAAACATCACAGACCAGGAAAGGACCACCGTCCTGCATGGGTCTGTCCTCCAGTATGAGGCCCGTCTGGGTGGATTTAGCTCGAGGATGTCTGGGTCACCGCTCTGATCGGCAGCCATGGCGGAGTAGTCTATGCCAAGAAAGACAGGAGAAACCAGCGCACGGGACAAACAGTCAGCCACATGATTGGATTTACCAGCCACGTGCCGAATGTCTGTTGTGAACTCAGAAATGGCTGCCAACTGGCGCTGCTGGCGTGCACTCCATGGATCAGAAACCTTGGACATGGCAAACGTCAAGGGTTTGTGGTCCACGTACGGCTGAAAAAGGCGAGCGGTTGCCAGACACCCGAGATTCGCTGTTCCAGCACCGCACCCACCGCTATGTCCGACGCATCGGTGGTCAACGCAATCGGCGCTGAGGGGGATGGGTGGGCCAGAAGGGCAGCATTAGCTAACGCTGACTTAGCATCAGAAAACGCATGGATGCTTTCTGGACACCAGTCGACGGCGTCATTAGCCTTCTTACCTTTTAACGCCCGTAAAGGGGCTTCAGCAGATGTGCCGCCTGGGGAGAAAACGATTGTAAAAATTCACCATCCCCAAAAATTCCTGCAGTGCTTTAACGTTTGCAGGGCGGAAATTCCGAAACAGCTCGGACTTTGTCAGGCAACGGAACCGCGCCCTCAGCGGAAATGCGGTGCCCAAGAAAATCGAGAACGGGCAACCCAAACTGGCATTTAGACGGATTAATAATCAGTCCATGCTCCGTCAAACGCTGAAAAACCTGACGCAGATGGAACAGGTGCTGCTCATTCGAGCTGCTGGCTACCAGTATATCATCAAGATATACAAAAACAAAGGGCAGCCCGCGCAAGACAGAGTCCATCAACCGCTGGAAGGTTTGGGCGGCACCTTTCAGGCCAAACGGCATGCGCAGAAACTCGAAAAGGCCGAAAGGTGTAATAACGGCGGTTTGGGGATGTCCTCCGTGCGCACGGGAACCTGATGATATCCCCGTACCAAATCGATCTTCGAAAAAACCGAGGTCCCTGCAAGATGGGCGGAAAAATCTTGGATGTGGGGAATGGGATAATGGTCGTTCTCCGTGACATTATTAAGACGGCGGAAATCCCCACAAGGTCGCCACCGACCATCAGATTTAGGCACCATGTGTAAAGGAGAAGCCCAGGCACTATTCGAACGCTGCACGATGCCCAGGCGCTCCATGGTGGCAAATTCTTCCCGAGCGACAGCCAGTTTAGCAGGGTCGAGGCGCGCGCGCGCGAAAACCGGGGGCCCTACTGTAGGTATGTAATGCTCCACCCCATGCTCGTCACAGTGCTCGAGAAGGTGGGGACAGTGAGTGAAGGAAACTCAGAAAGCAAACATTGAAAAACATCACCCAAATCCACTGAGTTAGCATGCACCACGGGCTGAGCACCGAGTAAAACAGGGTAATGAGGAAAATGACACAGCATCAATTAAACGTCTGTTAGCAACATCAACCAGCAGTCCGTGAGCACAAAGAAAATCAGCGCCTATTATAGGCACAGAGCTAGCAGCAACAACAAAGTTCCACTGAAAGTCGCGGTCATGAAAGCAAACAGTCACCAACCTTTCACCGATGGTTTTGATGGGAGAGCCATTAGCCGCTGTTAGCAATGGCCCGCAGCCCTCAGCTAGCCTGTCCGAGCCAGCCGGGGGAAGAAGACTCTTCTGTGAGCCGGAGTCCACCAGGAAACGCCTCCCCGAGCGTGAGTCCTCTAAGAAAAGCAGCCTTTCCTTGTTGCCAGCGGTCGCGGCTGCTACCGAGCGCTGACATGCCCGTTTCCCTGGGTCTGGAAACTGCAAGGCGGGACACAGCGCCGGGCCTTCGCTCCAAAACGCTGGTGATAAAAGCAAAGCCCTTTTCTGCGGTGCTGCCGCGCAGCGATTCCGGCCACCGCGGACGAGTCGGAGGGTCCCTGGAGCATCGGTGAGGAGGCAGGGGAAAACGCTGGTGAGTCCTGAACAACCGCCTGGACGCCGAAACTCCTGGTAGCAAGGAGGATGCGATCTGCCTCTTTCGCCAGAGAGCGGTAATCCTTCGTGGCCAATAGCGGGGAGTTGGCAAGGCCAGCGCGCACTGGAGCCGGCAACTGTCGGAGAAAGAGGTGGGTGAAGAGAAATCCTCCATCATCCGCGCCCAGCAAGGACAGCATGCTCTCCATGAGCTCGAGGGCGGTGCCGTCGCCCAGGCCCGCGAGGGAAAGGAGTTTCTCGGCTCGCTCAGGATCAGAGAGGGAGTAACGCCGCAGCAGCAGCGCCTTGAGAGCGTGTACTTGCCTTCGGCTGGAGGGTCCCGGAGGAGAGTCATCACGCGGGTTGACAGCGGGTCAAGAGAAGCCACCACATGGTGGTATTTAGTATCGTCGGCTGAAACTCCACGAAGAGCAAACTGAGCTTCTACGTGCACGAACCATGAAGGGGGATCGTGAAGCCAAAAATCCGGCAATTTAAGCGCCACAGCAAAAGCAGCCATCGGCGGAGGTGCAAATCCGGCGGCAGCCGATGCTTCCAGGCCGGAGCTGGCTTCGTCGTCGAGCCTTAGCATGTTCGCTACTGGGGTCACCAATGTGGAGGTAAGAAATAACGACACGAGAGGTCCCTGTGTCTCACTCCAACTGTTTATTCACACACCGTCTCTCAGAACTTAAGATACAGTAAGCGCCAAAATCTCCACCCAGCTCTTCCCTTAAACTTGGGTGTGAGTGGAGCCATCTGGTGGTCCGCCACAGGCCCCCTGTCTGAGGTAATGTCAGCAGGGGGACCGAAACGCGAAACCCACGTGGACAAAAAATACCCTGGCCACTGCCTCCGCTGTCGTGGACGCCAGGGGTACTGCCTCTGGCCAGCTGGTTGTGCAGTCCACCACAGTTAAAAGGTGCGTGCAACCCTGTGACTGTGGCAAGGGACCAACCAGATCCACATGCATGTGATCGAAACGGCCACCGGAGACGCGGAAAGGTTCGATGGGTGCCTGTGGATCTTCGAGCATTGGCATGGGATACAAGCCGCTGCCCAGTCTTTCACCAATTTGCGAAGGCCCGGCCAAACGAACCTGGTGCTGACCAGCTTGAACGAGGCCCGGATGCCCTGATGAGAGAGGACATGTACTGAAGAAGCAGCCCCTTAAGGGCGGCGTATTTCCCTTGGGCCGGTGGGTCCCGGAGGAGGGTCATCGCGTGACGGGTGGCTAGCGGGTTGAGCGAGGCCACCACATGGTGATACTTTGTGTCGTCAGCCGAGATGCCGCGAAGGGCGAACTGAGCCTCCATGTGCATGAACCACGACGGGGGATCGTGGAGCCGGCAGCTTCAGCGCCACAGCAAACGCAGCTGCAGCAGGAGGCGGAAGACCGAGCGGCCGCTGATGCATCCAGAGCGGAGCCGGCATCATCCTCGACCTGTAGCATGTTCGAGTCTGGGGTCACCAATGTGGAGGTAAACAGACGACACGGAGCTATTAGTTCTCACTCCTGCTTTATTCCTCTTATCACATCAACTGAACATATCATGCCACAAAACACAGCAACACACTTCCTCAACACTGGGTGTGAGTAGAGCCCTCTAGTGGTCCGCCACAAGGCGTTTAATGTGCCTTATAATCTGGTGCGTCTTATGGTCCGAAAAATACAGTAGATTTGATTCGATTCGATTTGAATCGGGGAAATTTTGCCTCAGACGTCAGAAATATTATAATTTTGTTTACTTATCAGTACATATCCATATTTTTATATTTACAAAAAGAAAGCTGACACTTGTGAGACTTTATCAAAGGTGTAAGCAACACAGCAGATGGCTTTATGTCAAACTGAGGATAAAAAACACAGAAAAACATGGAGATTTTCCTGGCCTGGCTTTTTATAGCAGATAACCTTAAAAATATTCTGCAATAGAACAAAAACAGTAGAAAACCATGAATCAACAAATGAACATTACCTGATGCTGCTAAAGTGAAGCAGAGCAATGTTGCAGAGGTTTTTATTAGAGACACAGCTAAGCATTTTGCACTTTTGCATAATTTTAAAAAGTTTAAATTTCTTTAGTATTAAACAACAGAAATGTGGCTTTCTTGTCCAAAGTCATTGAAGTAAAATAAAACAAAATAAACAAAACAGCGGCCAACAGCGCTGTACATAATGGTAGACTGGTGGGTAATAAGCACGTGAATGGAAAACTGTTCTTGAAGTACACTGAGAGAGAGAGAGAGAGAGAGAGCTGTGCATGAAGTGTGATTTTATTGTGGTGGAGGAAAAACAGCAAGTAAGAGGGATTTTGTGACGCTGATTATGTGAATCGTAGTTTGGATCTTCTTTTGTTGCTGGTTCAGTCACCTTTGGTTGGAGAGAGATGAAACTTGCAGCTTCAGAATCTAGCGCAAAAAAGAGATGTAAGCACAAAGAGCGGACCCGCGGATGCATCAAAATGAGTGAGCTGTCGGCTTTCAGCCCCGACGGCGTGTCCGTGTACGTGCCGTCAGGTGAGAAAGCGATGGGTCCGCGCTTTGTGTTTACTTCTTTGTGCAGAATACGTGTGCCTGCTCTCATTTACTGTTTCAGCTGTTTGGTTGTTGTCGAAATTTTGTGAGGTTTAACCTGAGATTCTGGCGTTTCGGGCAAAATAAATTTATATTTAAAAAATCAATTCAGGATTTTAATGAATTGATATCGCTTTATTCAAGCTAGAATCAACTTTAATCGAAAAATCGATAATCAAAACCCACCCCTAATGGGGTATCTGTGCCGTTGTTATGGGCCATTCAGTCTCTGTATTTGCTCCTGTAGTGAGAGGTTGGTACATATTATTGGCAGTAAATCGGAGAGTGGGTCCTACTTACAGGTTGGTGTTAAACTCCACCAAGGCTTTCCTAGGTCACTGATTCTATTCATAGTTCAGTTGATAATTTATACTTTATCAAAGGCACTTATAAATAACATCAGTGTATTTTTCAGATAAATGGCATTGAGGAGTTTTTCAGAACTACAGAGTTAACTGGAGAAAACCAGATGTACTGTGACGAGTGCGATAAAAAAGTTGATGCTGATATTGTAAGTAAAGGCTTGTTTCTAGTTTATGGACATGAAATTATAACATAATGACAATAATTGGGGGCCCATATTTTTCATTTAGACAGATGTGATCAAGAATCATCCAGATGTGTTAATCCTGCTGCTAAAGAGGTTTGAGTTCAGCTATCAGTGCATGTCATATGTCAAAATCAACTGTTCTGTGGAGATCCCCTCCACCTTACAGATCCCAAAGGTATCTATAAAGTATATTTAATTATTGAATCATAATCCTTTTTTCCCCTCATTCTGATGTTTGTATTTTTTTCATTGGGGACCAGAATGAGACATATGAACTGTATGCAGTTGTGGATCATTTTGGTGATCTAAGAGGTGGACATTACACTGCAACAGTGAAGATCCAGGAGGAACATGGAGACAGGTGGTATAACTTTGATGACACCACAGTCACTTTGGTAAGACTTTTTTCACAGTACTGAAACGTGTTATAAAATTATTGCCTTGGATATTTATCTATTAAATAGAGATGGCACGATACCACTTTTTTATGCCCAATACTGATATCATAAATTTGGATATCTGCCGATACCGATATGAATCCGATATAGTGTATTTTTTAATCAATAAAACTGTTTTTTAAATATCTTGCTGCATTTTGTATAAGTTCATACTCAAGTTTAACCCCCCCCCCCCCCCACACTAAAGCTATTCTGTTATACCTGTATGCAAAAAATAGACTGCACCCAAAATATTTCATAGTTCAGCAACACTGATCAATCTAATAAACTTAAACCTACTCCATCCTTCCTATTCTGGTATTTTAAAGAGTACTTAGCGGAAATATTAAGCAACCTAAGTAATAGGGTTGTCAACTCTCAGCAAAAAAAAAAAAAAAATAGGGAACCAACCCCCACCCTTGCGATGCTTAATCGACGTAATCAACTTTAATTTAAATCACATGTAAAAAGAAAAATGCACAGAAATCAATTATTTTTCCACAATAATTAAGTAGATTCAACATTTTTCTTCAACAGAACTGCAGACTGCACAGATGGTACCTTCCCAAAGGAAAAAGTACTATAGCTTACTAGGGTATATTAGACTTAACAGTTACTATATACAGTAATGGACTTCTATACATTTTACATCAGATTAAAACTTTGGGTGTAAGATTCAGATAATTATTTATTAAAAGCTAGATATTTTAAATGAGAATAAGAAAGAAAAGTATGTCTTTGTGCCCCCTTTTCCCTGTTCATGCCCTGTCGGCCCCCCTGGCTAAACTTTGCTAGATCCGCCCCTGCACAGTTACCAGCCGTCAGCTACGTAGAAAAGGATCCTGGTCTAGAAAGTAATAGTAAATACATTCTAACAACAGCTTATCAAGCTTAAATGTGCTGCTGTTACAGCCGCTGGTTTCCTCTTTCTGGTGCAAAGTGGGCCAAAAACAAACAAGAGAGACGGGAGTCGCGACAGAAAAGCCGATCAGCTGATCATTATTCAGTTTCACGATTGAAGTAGCAGCAGGAAGGGGAGGGAGGGAGAGAGGCAGTCGCTCCATATATCGGTTGTTAAGCTTAACGTGGGAACGCTTTACAAACATTCAGAGATGAACTTACACACTTGCTTTACTTCTCTCTGGGATAACTTTCTTGGAGATGAAATGCCGGTTTGGTAGCGAGGCTACAAATGCTCAACCAGACCGCCAACAGGTCTCGAACGCCACAGCCGCTCTATCACGTGACGCATACTGCTCCGACGTGCTAAGGTTATGACCTGAGTTACGTCATGTTGCAAGTTTTGTGAGGTGCTTTCCTGATATTTCATAAATCGGATTACATTTTTCATTTCTCTCCGATATCCGATCCAGTAATTTACGTCAGTATCATATCCATCGTATCCAGTATCCATCTCTACTATTAAAGTGGACAGAAATTCATAAGATTATGTTTTGTTATTCTTTCCATCAGCAGCTTGAAAAAGAGCCACTCCAGAAGCAAAAAACTGTGAAGTAAGTTTTTGTTCTACTTCTTGTCACCATTTGTTGTTTCTTGTTTTGCAAATACTTCAATAGTTATAGTTACAAAAGCACTCTCAACTAAATCCCTGATGGAAGGCTTCTATCTTGGTGGACTCAGAATCTTATCTCTCTGCTTTTTGTGGATGCTGTACTGTTGGCTTATTCAGGTGGTGGTTTGCAACCACCTGAAGCAGCAGGTATGAGAATTAGCACATCCAAGTGTAAGGCCATGGTCCACAGCCAGAAAAGGGCAGAGTGCCAAATCTTACGTCCATATAGTAGTGTTGAATTACCCCTTTCCTGATTTTCTGTGTTTTTGTGTGTTTGTCGCACTTAAATGTTTCAAATCATCAAACAATATATTGGAAGAGTTTAAGTAGTATAAGTATCTCGGGAAGTGATTAAAAAGTAGAGGAGTAGAGGAGTACAGTAGAGGAGATTGATAGATGGATTGGGTGTGACTGCAATGATGCACATGCTGTACCAGTACATCATAGTGAAGAGCAAAGCTGTCAGTTTTCCACTTCTACATCAATCTAATTCCCTAACCTCACCTATGGTCAAAAGGTTTAGGTAGTGACCAAAAGAACAAGATTGTGGATAGAAGCAGAGGAAATCAGCTTTCTCCAAAGGGTGATTGGCCTCTCCCTTAGGAACAGGGTAAAGAGTCCAGGCATTCATGTGAGGCTCACAGTAGAGGTGCTACTCCTCTACCTCAAAATGAAGTGGTTGAGGTGATTCAGGCATGTCTTCTAGGCTAGATGTTCTGGCAAGTCCTAGAAGGACGCCTCGGAACAGCCCCAGAACATGGTGGAGAGATTACATTCCTCTGGATAAACTAGAGGAGGTTAGAGGGCGTGTTGGGCTTCTCTGCTGCTGCCTCCACAAACTGGCCCTGGATAAGCAGAAGAAAATGAATAGATAGAGGAATGGATCAATGGACATAATTGTTTTTGAATTTATCCAAAGACACATTAATCCACAGACATAATTTACAGTATACAAATTAGTAGTTTATGTAATACATTTTGCTGTATTTAAAACTGACAAACTTGTATTTAAAATATTAAATCTTGTTTTGTTTTCTTTAAATTTCTTCCTTAAGCTCTCGTAGTGCATATCTTCTATTTTACAGAAAGAAGAAAGGTAAGGTGCTAATATTTTCATTTTGGATACTGAAAAAATACTATTGTCCTTGAATTATTATTTTTTATTATTCATACTACAGATACTCAAAACACCACTGAAGCTTATCCACCTGCTACCATTCTGAATTGTGGTCAAGAAGGTAAAGAGGGTGAGAAGAAAGCAGAAGTCAGGAATGACACTGAAGAGGCTGCTTCTGTTCACAAAATTGATAGAAGAGAAATAACAAAAATAACTGACTCTAAAAAAACAGACATATCACAACATGTAGATTGTTCAGACAATGAACTTGGAATAGAACAACACAGACGGCTCTTAACAAAATATGACCTTTATTGTGACTCTCTGCATTATTGCAGAATTTTGAAGGAATCAGTGTGGAGAATGAAAAGAACAGTCTAAATCCCGATAATGTTGAGGAATGCAATAAAAGGATTAAAATAAATGTTCCAGAATATAAGGATGGAAAGGCTAGAGCTAATGAATCAGCAACAGGCCGCAGACAACTCTTGACAAAAAATGACCTTTAACGTGACTCTCTGCAATATGGAATATTTGAATATACAAAAGATAATCCGAGTCATTAAAGAAAGTATTAGCAGGTTTTACAAAGGTCAGATTGTACAGGAGGATAGAGATCAAGTGATGGTTCATAATATTAGAAAATCGCATACACATTCAAGACATAAAGATCTTAATGTGAAGACACCAAAAATCTGCAACTATATTTCACAGAGAACTTTCTGAGCATCAGAAAGAAATGAAACACTGACCCAAAAAAACAGAGAACATCTAATGGCAAGTCCTCCGCCTGAAGTAAGGACTGAATTTGATGGATTAAGAAAGATTAAACAAACACTACATATCAAAATAATCAAGGAAGAAATTATACAGATCGCTGCTGATAGAAAAATGAACAGAGTGCATAAAAAGACAAACTGCAACACTAAATCTTCTTTTGCCCATCAGAACCACCATCAAACAAAACTGTTGACAAGAAAATGAAAAAATACCATATTTTAAAAACATATTTTCTTATTTCATAAGTTATGTTAATTACTCAATTAAAATGTATGTTTTATAAAATTGCATTTATTTATTGCCAGCTCTAATTCAGGTCAGGTCTGGACTGGGACAGTCATAAGCTACACAAGAATGTGAATTCATCTCTCTTTCTCTCTCTCTCTCTCTCTCTCTATGTATGTATATATATATATATATATATATATATATATATATATATATATATATATATATATATATATATATATTGGCACTCAAGTTGTCGCCCCACTGGGGAAATTCCCAGTATGCCAGATTACCAGTACAGACCTGCTTGAGGTACACTTTCACGGCTCTGAGTTTGGGAATCAGAAAAGTTCCCAAGGCTAAATTAAGAGTTCGGCAGAAAAAAAATGAAGGAAACATTTTAAAAATCTGATCCAATAAAAAAAATGCATTACACAATTTGTCAACAGGTGTTTGCAGTTTAAAACTGAATGAGTCGCCTTTGCACGAGCAGCAGAAACAAGGAACCAAAAGGAAAGAGGACAAGGGGACAATTTCTTCACATACGAAGAAAAAACTAAAAGTTTGTCATACATTGGCAAAATCTACTTGAATAACACAGCTTGTGAAAGATCCAGTTAAGCAAAAGTGAATGAAAAAAGCATAGCAGAAAATAAGTAACTGGTATCAGAAGACTCAGTGACATTGTTGTACAAACCGGATTCCAAAAAAGTTGGGACACTAAACAAATTGTGCATAAAAACTGAATGCAATGATGTGGAGATGGCAAATGTCAATATGTTATTCAGAATAGAACATAAATCACGGCACAAAAGTTGAAACTGAGAAAATTTATCATTTGAAGGGAAAAATATGGTGATTCAAAATGTCATGGTGTCAACAAATCCCAAAAAAGTTGGGACAAGGCCATTTTCACCACTGTTTGGCATCTCCCTTCTTCTTACAACACTCAACAGACATCTGGGACCGAGGAGACCAGTTTCTCAAGTTTAGCAATAGGAATGCTCTCCCATTCGTGTCTAATACAGGCCTCTAACTGTTCAATCGTCTTGGGCCTTCTTTGTCGCACCTTCCTCTTTATGATGCGCCAAATGTTCTCTATAGGTGAAAGATCTGGACTGCAGACTGGCCATTTCAGTACCCGGATCCTTCTCCTACGCAGCCATGATGTTATGATTGATGCGTGTGGTCTGGCATTATCTTGTTGAAAAATGCAGGGTCTTCCCTGAAAGAGATGACGTCTGGATGGGAGCATATGTTGTTCTAGAACCTGAATATATTTTTCTGCATTGATGGTGCCTTTCCAGACATGCAAGCTGCCCATGCCACACGCACTCATGCAACCCCATACCATCAGAGACGCAGGCTTCTGAACTGAGCGTTGATAACAACTTGGGTTGTCCTTGTCCTCTTTGGTCCGGATGACATGGCGTCCCACATTTCCAAAAAGAACTTCGAATCGTGACTCGTCTGACCACAGAACAGTCTTCCATTTTGCCACGCTCCATTTTACATGATCCCTGGCCCAGTGAAAACGCCTGAGCTTGTGGATCTTGCTTAGAAATGGCTTCTTCTTTGCACTGTAGAGTTTCAGCTGGCAACGGCGGATGGCACGGTGGATTGTGTTCACTGACAATGGTTTCTGGAAGTATTCCTGAGCCCATTCTGTGATTTCCTTTACAGTAGCATTCCTGTTTGTGGTGCAGTGTCGTTTAAGGGCCCGGAGATCACGGGCGTCCAGTATGGGTTTACGCCCTTGACCCTTACGCACAGAGATTGTTCCAGATTCTCTGAATCTTCGGATGATGTTATGCACAGTTGATGATGATAACTGCAAAGTCTTTGCAATTTTTCGCTGGGTAACACCTTTCTGATATTGCTCCACTATCTTTCTGCAACATTGTGGGAATTGGTGATCCTCTACCCATCTTGGCTTCTGAGAGACACTGCCACTCTGAGAAGCTCTTTTTATACCCAATCATGTTGCCAATTAACCTAATTAGTGTTAATTGGTCTTCCAGCTCTTCGTTATGCTCAAATTTACTTTTTCCAGCCTCTTATTGCTACTTGTCCCAACTTTTTGGGATTTGTTGACACCGTGAAATTTTGAATCAACATATTTTTCCTTTAAAATGATACATTTTCTTGGATTAAACTTTTGATCTGTCACCTACGTTCTGTTCTGAATGGAATAT
Source organism: Oreochromis grahami (assembly GCA_029532605.1). Taxonomy (NCBI): domain Eukaryota; kingdom Metazoa; phylum Chordata; class Actinopteri; order Cichliformes; family Cichlidae; genus Oreochromis; species Oreochromis grahami. The sequence continues at coordinate 20,986 of JAQSNX010005647.1, forward strand.
TCACATTTGCCATCTCCACATCATTGCATTCAGTTTTTATTCACAATTTGTTTAGTGTCCCAACTTTTTTGGAATCCGGTTTGTAATTCAAAAGATATTTTTTGTTTTTTATTAAGTATTTCTATTAACACTTGTAATGGTTTTGTAGTTATAAGTTATGTCAGCCAGCCATAAGAACAATAAGAGTTGATCAACTTTGATCCAACTTTTTCTAGTTCTGTACAGTACCTATACCAAAAACTGAAAATTATTTTTTGTGTGTAAAGAATCATCAGGCTCAACTTAAAAGTTTCTTTCCTAATGTTGTAATTTCCTATCTTTATAATAAAACATAGAAAAATAAATTCAACCAAGAGATTTACAAGTAAAATTACAAATGACAATAGAAGAAAAATAAAAGAACTCAACTAGAAGCACGCAGAGCACAAACCTCCATCCAGTCAGCTCACTCTCTGGGCAGTATTTACTTTTAAGGGAATGGTATTGTATTTTTTATAAATTCACTTTGTTTTCTTTGTGGCTTTAAATGTGTTTTAAGAGGTTTTTGGTGCAATAAGGGTAGCATGCCAGAAATTTACTTTAAAATATTTTGTAGAAGTAGGTATTATAGTAGGATAAGGGATATTGATTTATTAATAACTGGAAATTAATAAATTGAGCTTATTATATACAAATTATAATATAATACAGTTTATTTCTAGAAAACTAGGTAACTCTTTCTTTTTCTCTGACAGTACTTATATATAATACATCAACTTGAAAAAAGGCAGATGTAAAATATAAAAGTAAGGTCAGAGGTCAAATATGACATGATATTTGGATGTAAAAGATAATCTAATATTCAATATTCCAGTTTAACAGCATTGTTTCCTCAGTCTTGCTAGTACTAACATGGGCAGTAGAAGTTTCAGCAAACTTTAACGACAAAAAAGACTTTATGAAAGTTGGGCCTTATTTGACATTAAAGAAGAGTTTAGAGGTCCAGTGCCTTTGTTAAAAGAGCTGTAAACTTAAACTGGTTTAATTACATAGGAATGTATTTTAAACAAAATGTTTATTATTTTCATCATTCGAGGCAAGGCATTTTAGTGAATACATCAAGGCAAGGGAAAATAAAATAATCTTTATATAAAATTCCAATCCCTGTCCAAAGAATGATTTTTTTGGTTGTTTTCTATAGTGCTTCACTTTAGTCAGTCAAAAATTGAAAAGCTGTATTGACCATTTTATTTACAAACTGTTTATGTTAAATTGTTATGCTGAAAATTTTTTTTGTCCTACCTAGCATGATGTAATGTCTAAAATTTTTTTTTAGTTGTACAAGCGAATAAATTACAAATATAAACAGTTGTTTCTTTATCTGTTTTTTTGTTTGTTTGTTTGCTTGTTTTGTACTGAAATGTATTGTCTTATTCTACCACAGTATAACTGTGTTTGCTGCTGAAGCGATAAGTTCAGCTAAAAGATCCACGGTAGCTAAAGCCAAGGTGTGAGGCCAGAGGTAACAAAAATCTGGAAGAACCCTGATGGTAAAAGTGTTAGGACAAAGATCGGAATAGAAACTGCTGAGAAAACCTCATAGGGCACCATTTCAAAAATAATGAAGGAAACACTGACAACAAAGCTAATCTTAAAAAAGAGACAATGGAAACTTTGTCCAGAGATGTTGAAGAATTAAAAGTCAACATGTTAAGTTTGCCAGGTCAACAAAAAAGAGGAAGAGAAAGAAAATAACAAAATTACCATGACTCAAATAATTCAATAGACACTAAAATTCTGAGCTATGACACCTGCACAGAAGAGGAAAACACCCAGTTGTTTCTTTAGGTGGCTTACTGTAACCCTCATGGAGCTGGTAATGACCCAATTGTACTGGCCAGGCACTGGTGTGGCAGTGGTGTGCATCGCCGTGCATCGGGCGATCGTGGCTCAAAAGTTGGGAGTTCGCCTTGTAATCGGAAGGTTGCTGGTTCGAGCCCTGGCTTGGACAGTCTCGGTCGTTGTGTCCTTGGGCAAGACACTTCACCCGTTGCCTACTGGTGGTGGTCAGAGGGCCCGGTGGCGCTTGTGTTCGGCAGTGGCAGAGTGCGAGTCCCGGAGCCCTCACTTCAAGTGCAGGTGCTCTGTGGCTGCCCTTGCATGCAAGTAAAACTGTGTGTTTCTCCTCTCTGATTCTCAGCTGAAGAAGTGTCTTAGAGTACATCTCTTGACACTCTTTGCACATTCATATAATTTATTGAAGTGGAGTTTAGAATGCACTTTACATTTAGACTGTTGCTATTTATTTTTTACATTGTTACCTTGTTATGTCATGAATAAGGCTTACCTGTTGGGGGTTTGATGGATACATGGTTATAATATAAAAGGACTGATACTGAATATGAGTATTTCATGAAAATCGAATTATAATACAAATTCCTAACTGTTTGTTATATCCAGCCAGAGTAATATTAGATGAAAAAATAAAAATAGATGTTATTTCTTCCAAACTGACCAGAAACATGCTTGTCAGACTCTCACAGCATAGGATCAGACTCACTGTGCATGACGGCTCAAACCAGTAATGTTTGTTAGATTGTCAGTTGTTTAGTATGCTTCTGTACGGTTAGGGTCACCATCTCTATTTCAGGATAATTAATATGCAGAAAACACTAAAAGGTATGTATGAATTTGACCAACAGTATTATTAATTGAATATTTTTCTTCCAATTTTCTAACAGAATTAGAAAAATTAGACTTTGTAAATACATGAAAATCTCATATTGTTACAGTCCTAATGCTAATTTGATTCTTCATAACTTTTGCTTTGAAATACTGAACTTTAAAATTTATCTCGTGAAAGAAAATAATTTACAGTGGCACTCTGTCAGGATAATTCTGACTATAAGATCACTGTAATAATCTGTGAATGAATGCTGATGCAACTGACTGTGGGAAAGCTGTTAATAAAATGAATCTGTGACACATGCAACACATTCACAGAGGAAGAGGACACAAAGGGAGGACACGCAGAGGCTGTGTTAAAGTCAGAAATCCAAATCTTTAGTCAAAAACAGGCGGCGGTTACAAACAGGAAGACAAGCAGTGCATTAAACAGTCTACAGGGTCAAACATACAGTGAATTCAAACAGCAGTAAAAAATAACTGGACACGGAAAACTTAAAGCAATGTGTGGCACAATAAAAGGAAGCAGCGCAGTATATTCACTGAATTATCATCAATTACAAAAAGAGAAAAATTACGATTTCAAGGGTTTGCTTTCTTAATTGCAGTTAGAGTGTGGCTGGTAAAGATGAAAACAAATACAGAGTGTAAACTTTGTGAGTTTGGTGAACTTTGTTAGTAACAAATGAGGAAAAAAAAAAAAAAGAACCCAAACAAAACAGACAAAACACAGAAAGAGGTTCTCAGTATACATCAATAATTAGAAAGCATCTAAACATTCTGGTCGTGGCTTTTTACAGTCCGCTCGCTGTCATCATTATAATCATCGTGATCAATGGCGAGGTCCTCAGGTGGGCGGGGCTGTCTCTGGTGATGTCACCATGAAAAACAGGAACAGCATCTGGCACGTGTTTGTGAAACATCCCAATACACTGGTCTAATTTCCTCTCCAGCTGTTTGACATCTGACACTTCAACATTAAGGCAAACAAGAAGAAACAGTGTTAGGTCAGGTGACCACATGATTTCTAAGATAACTGACAGGAAGTAACCAGGCCGTTAGAAATGGATGGCATGTGTTTAGAGTCACTGTAGTTAGGTAACTCTACTTACCAAAAGCAGACGCACACAGATGAACAAGGATCAGATGCTGAATGTTGCAGGAACATGCTTATGTGTGGTGGTCATTCACGTTGTCATTCTGCTCTGGCAGGTTAGACAGTCCAATAGTGATATCCTGCCCATCTGAGAGTTTGGAAACACAGATGCAAAGCTTTATTTTGTATTACAGTCAAAGTTGGATGTTCATTTTTGTCCTTTAAAAATGTTTGTGTATTTGAAAGCACTAACATTTAAGGATGACTCAGTCTCTCTCTAAGAGTATCTCCTTTGAAAGCCGGGACAAGTTTATCCCCTGATCCATGTCACTTTACCTTTTCTTTGAAACTGGATGATGACTCCTCTCTCCCTCACTCAGAAACACTCCTAAAATAACCAAGCAAATAAATAATATTGAAGATTTGGTCACGTCATTACAAAAACATCAAAAACATCTCCCTTTGATTCCATTTCCATTCCTGCTGAACATCAGGCAACAAATATCCCAGTAAATCACAGTAAAATGTAAAGCACATACTGTGTACAACATGTGCATGTATCAGGAACATTCAATTCTAAAACTCACAACTATTTGTATTTTAGCTGTGTATGGTTTATCTGCAGCCTCTGATGAAAATCAGAATTGTAATTTTCTATGCTTTGTCTAACCTCTGCAGAGCATCTGTCAAGAAAAACAATCTGTAAGCATAGAAGATGCAAAATATACATTTCACCCCTGTACATTCTTCTCAGCAGCACACATGTGGGTACCATTTAATCACACTTCTTCCTGAGGTTTGCTTCATCACAAGACCAAAGGTGGCATCCAGTGTCACAGTCTTATCATCATCCAACTGGAGAAGAAACATTTACGTGCCTCCTGGTTTTGTTTTCTGATCCTGCAAAAAGACTGAGGACAACAAAGCCAAGAGAACACGAGAAACACAACATCCAACATTCAGACTCAACAGCCTCCATCTAGTATACCTGGACCACCAGGTTGGTCCAGGTATACTAGATATGAACATACGTCACATTACTGTGTATGAATAATAATCAAGAGACAAACTTTGATGATGCAGAGCATGAGGTCCCATCATCAGACTGTAAACAAATATCCAGCAGGCTTCTTTGTTGGCAGAGGTGATGATTCTCCCATCAGGGATCAGTAGCGTGTATTAACCTGTGGTATAAGCAGCAGTCACTGAAATGTTACTGTTTCAGATAAGAAATCTAGCACATAAAAGCCAGGGTGGGAGGGATCTCTGCAAACTGACTTACCTCTGCAAGTGTGAGGCTGTTCCTCCAGCCTCAACAAAAATCTGACTCTCCAGTCACAGACAAACAAAAAACTCCAGCTGGGAGATAGAAAACGCTGTCTGGGTCTTGCTGGATGTTGCTGGTCAGAGTCCACACATTAGCAGAGTGCTGCTTGGTCCCACTGACCCATGTGGACAGCGACTGTGGAGAACTGTTCTGGAAAACAGAAAAGAGAATTAAAATAACAAAAAGCGAAACAGGATTTCCATAAAGACTCTCTTGGAATCAGCAATCAAAAATTAGTTCATATTTCAATTAAATATGAACAGGTTCCTTAAACGTAAACAGTTAAGACGGGATTTGATTTACATCCTTCACACAGCACATTTGTCTGGGCCTCCAGGTAAACATAGCAGTAATATCAGGTAACATGACTCATAGTAGAGATTCCTAGGTCTAATATTATTACCACAAAATCCAAGGACACACCAACAGTTCAGATTTATAGAACTATTTAAACAAATGTCAGTCTATCCATCCATTTTCTTCTGAATATTCAATTCAGGTTCGCAGTGGGAGGGTGGGGGTCTAGAGCCTGTCCCAGTAGTCATAGGTAGAGCACACGTGGACAGGTCACCAGTCTGTCAGAGGACTAACAGTGAGATAGACATAAGAGTAACAGATCTATTTAAAATTACTGTAAGCTTGCTGCAGCTGTATGTATGAACATGTGTTTCTATGCTCTCAGTCCACCTCTCAGGAACCTGCAGTTCATTTTTAGTCTACTTTAAACAGACCTCACAAAAGGCTGATGTGGCTGATTCAGTAGTCTGATTTAAGTACGATGCCCTTGGCCAGGGATCAGTCTGGTAAATCACTTCACTGCACTCTTATGTATTTTCCCCACACCTGAATAAAAAATACTGATATTTCCAAGTAACAGATTCAGCTGATGCAGCCTGACTGAAATACTGATTCTAAATGTTCAGCACACACAGAGACACAGAGGTACCGTTTAAAGTTTAGTGTTAACCTGAGTCACTGATCATTTACAGTATTACAGAGTCTGGCAGTCTTTGCATGATGTCCACGTCACTGTAAGATTCTAGCTGACTCTCAGGTGTGACAGGTGTGCCAGCAGGAAAGAGTAATAATAACCTGCATCCTGAGGTTTGTCATGCAGGATTAAAGGAGCCAGGCTTTGTTCACACAGCTAGGATTGTATTTTACACTGACCCTGGGTCAGTATAAGTATCATACAGTTTAAACGAAGCACTGAAACTTGCACATATTTATAACAGATGCATTGAAGCTAATCGGCATATTTACTGTCAATCTGTGGCTGCAATTAATCTCTTTACTGGAAATTTTATTAACTAGTAACTTCATCAGTCATGACAGAAGCTAATATTTCTGTGCTAACATCGTTTAAACAGTAACAGCTTTACTACAATATAAGCTAACGTTTAACTTTAAGCTAGCACCATAAAGACGGTAAAACACGTAATAATATCTACAAATGCATCTTAAAGCTGTTATATTAGCACTCGGTGTATTAGTAACATAACCACATTAACGCTCGCTGACTTTTAATAGTCATATAAATATAAATGCTGTCCGTTTAAATGGCCTTACCTGTAACACTGCTGTACTCATCGGATTCCATACATCTTTTCGTTTCTTTATTGGACTTTATACCATGATCTGATTTTCCACTTTATGACGACACGTTAATTATGGCTGGTAGCAAACTACAAAACAATGGGGAAAGGCAAACCGAGATGAAGATAAACAATAACCTAAACTGGGAAAACTAAAAATAAACATGAAAAACCCTAAACATTAAACCTGTTGTGGATGTATTGAAACGTGAAATGCTGGGTCAGAATGACCCAGAACGTCGCAATACCTTAAACGATTTGTCCATACCATTATAAAACATTTAACTATTTTATCAAGATATTTGATAAAATAAACTAATAAATAATAAATAAATAAATAAATGTTGATCTAACCATAAATGGTAAACTAAATAAGTAAATAAATTAAAATCTCTCCCTCACTTATTTGAATTGACGTGACTTCTTGTAACTACCTGGGAAAACCGAAAGTTGAAAAACGCTGTGAGCAAACGTCACACAACCGCGGCAACTTACTTATTTGCAGACTGAAGTCCGACAAGAAGACGACGGAGAGAAAATTGAGCTGAACCGAATCAGAATGACTACACAGAGTCGAAACGACAAAAGTTACGACTCCAGAGATACGACGCTAAAATTTGTCACTAGACCAGATGATCTGGATCCATATCGTAAGAAATAAATAACTGTATTTATCGGGAATGACGACAGTATTTCAACTGTCGTCATTCCCATTGTCCTTAAATCATTTGGGTGTTTTTATTTGCTTGTTTGTTTGTTTGTTTTTAAATACGAGCGTATTTATTGATTCTAAGTGATCCTAATACTCGCAATATGTATTCTAATTTAGCCAAAAGAAGTCATGTTCTGCACTACTTATAGTTTTGTGGAGGACTTTATTTACTGTTTTGCTTTACTTTAAAAGTGTCTCGGTGGTTTCGGTTTTCAGTATATCACGTGACCGTAATTTTGAGTTCACTGTCTGCTCTTATTGTTGTTCCTCATAGCTCCAGAGGAAGGAGACCTCTGTCTTCGAGCAGAGATGTCCTGCGGCCATGCTGTCACCCCGCAGTCGCTCACTGGGTGGTGTCGCAGCCTTCTGGATCAGGTACTTCCACATTCTGAAGCTCGTCAATGTTTTAATTTGGTTTTACTTTATTATGATGGAACCAGAGCTTGCATTTATACACGAACCAATACAATATAACGAATTTTTATCATTTAAGCCTCATTTCAACCAGGTTTTCGCACTGACCTCTTTTTCAAGAGAGACCTGCGAACCTGTGCAAGTCAGGTAGACTGAAATATACATATTACATAAAAACAAGTAAAAGATAACAGATAAATTAGACAATTGCACAGAATTGCTAGCAACAACACTACATCACTCAATATTAAATATAAACTTATTTAACTCCTTAACACTCTCGATCCTATTTGGTAGCCTCAAAACGGGTTCAGGAATGGGTAGTTCAGTATCTGTTCATATGTATACACATGTACTCACATAAATACATACAGTAGACTTACACAAGTATATATAGAATACACAATCCAATACTTTGTCAAAATGACGTCTTTCAACTATTTTACTCCATATTTGGATATGCAAAAATGCCTGCCAGTTGTGTGAATACTCCGCATCTTTAAATTTAGTGTCTCTGTTAACTTTTAGTCACCACTCTATCATACTTTCCTAACAATGCATATGTGATGACATTTTACAAGATCTGCGATTTTTGTCATGTACATGTCTGTATTCTCCTAGATATTTTATGATATTCATATCCAGATAATATCCATATAAACATATGTGACAGACAGAGGTGGCAAAGTACATGCTTTCTTTACTAAACTAGAATTAAAAAATTCTCCAGTAAAAGTTGAAGTACTGAAACATCTTTTTACTCCAAATTTATGTCCAAACTAGGTCCACAATTTTAATGTCCAACCATGACCCAACCTGAATGGCAATACATGTTCAACATTTTAACTTTGGACTGGGTAATTTTTTGGGATGTCACATGGACATCTATGACAGGTGCAGGGAATTTACATGATTAATAAATGCAATATTTTTTTTATTCACAAATGTCAACATTTTTGTTATCAACACGATGCATATGAATATGGATTATTTATAAACAAACATTATTTATTTTGTGTAAGCTTACTGTTTTATTCAGTTTTTTGTTTTTGTTTTTTTGTTATTTTAAATTGTCCTGTTTTTCTTTAACTTTAAGCTATAGATGAACTTAAAATAATAACTCTGTTTAGAAAATATTGGGAGTTGTAAGTACAGATATTTGTTTAAAAATTTAGGGAGTAAAAGTCAAAAGTGGTCAGAAAAATAAATAATAAAGTAAAGAATAGATACCTGAAAATTTATACTTAAGTACAGTGAGTATTTGTATTTGTACTTCCCAACTCTGGTGACAGATGAGAACTTCCTGTATTCTTTCTGTAAACATTATAGATATGTGCTAGATCCATAAACTTTTATACTGCTAGGTCATTCCAGATATGGGTCGTTTTTGTCCCGTGATTATTTGTGCAAGTTTAATAGTTTATTTGCACTGTAAAGCAGCACATATGTTGAATGCATATAGTGTTTACTGTCATACAGCTACTGCAATCTTTGTGGCATTTTCTGCTGATGTTCAGAGAACCAGTCCACAACTTTACAATGTTGGTTCACTTTCATTGCGAAGAAAGAATCTGGTTTGCTTGGTTTGGCTCTTTGCTGGTTTGGCTCTTGACGAAGGCGGTCGCACTTCCTCCCTCTCCCTTCCCTTATCTTTGCTACTTGGCTTTCTGATGTCTCTGTCTACTCTTGTCTGCTTCTCTCCCTCTACACTGGAAGAGTCTCACAGTCTGTTCTCTAAAACTTAAAAGAGGAATTATGGATTTGATCAACTGGTTCCTGGAATGCAATTGATACCCTCTTCTTGACAAGAAGCCTGGCTTCCGGAAGAGCCCATTGAAGACATCTATCTTTTTGGAACCATGATAACAGGGTTCTTGTTGATTGTGCTGGCTTGGCCCTGGCTTATCAAAGAAGAAGAAACCAGAAACAGCTGTTCAAATCCCCACAAGGATGCCTGCTATGTTGACTGGAACAATGGAGTGAGCCGTGGCTTTCTCAGAATGGGCTCATTAGATGCAGGGCACAAATGACATCTTAGAGCCTTGCGGCTGCTGTGAGTGCTGAGACTCTGACAACATCAGACAACATCTTGGAGAGGCTCAAGGCTGTTGTGAAAACCTTCCATGC
>JAQSNX010005648.1:0-68580 GCA_029532605.1 Oreochromis grahami
TTATACATGTAATACATTTATTACCAACCTGAGAGTTTATCCGCTGGTCATTCGACATGACGAATGACTTCTGAAGTCTTAATTCAGCTCAAGACGCTGTAGATTCCGTCAGTAACGCTATCAGTCTGTAGTTCTATTAATCTGCGCTTGAACCGGAACCGGATGTAAGTCCCTAAAAACTGAATTTTGGAACTGAAATTGAATTGTAGAACTGAAACTGAATGGTGAGAAGTGAATGTGAAATTATTTGAGTGCTGAATTTTTAAAGGATAAAATGCAGTTTCAAACCATAAATTCAATTTCAAATTAGACTAATTCAAATTCAGTTTTCAAAAGCTTTCATTCAAGTTACAATTCAGATTCAATCCGAGTAATTCAAATTCAAATTTAACTTATTCAAATTCAGTTTCTGATGGCACAGATTTCTGCCCATAGATTATGCTTCATTCATCCCGAGGGAAATATAGAAAAACATCGGTGCAAATTATAAGTCTGTATCATAATGTCTGGTGTTTTCGTGTTTGTTGGTTTGTTTTTATTTTGTTTTATTTTGCGAGTTGGTTATTAGATGCTGCTCCAGCCAGTCAGAGAATCCCCCGCCGCCCCGCCCTCTCCTCCCTGTGTCGCAAGCAGCAGGCGCACCTCGCAAACGGAGGGCGCCCTTACTCCCAGTAAATGGGTGATAGAAAACCGATCGGTGCCTATGTCATCCCCAATATGCGCTGGCTGACGTCGGGGCAGCATGAGTACGAGCAATTTTTTATTTATTTTTTTGCCGATCCCCGTGATGCCGCCCCCACCACGATGCGGCCCCAGGCAACCGCCCGTGTCGCCCGTATCTAAAACCACTACTGGGTCCGGGCATTCCTCACTGCACTGTACAGCATACACCACGTTGTTCAGTCTGTGTTTTGGAGTTTTGTCTTTCGGGTGAACCAGTTTGTGTCTGAGTGTGTTGCTGGGTCTGAAGTACACTGGGATGTCGTGTTTGGAGAAAACTCTCCTGAGTTTCTCTGATACACCGGCTACATAGGGGATGACAATGTTGTTGCGTCTGTCTTTCTTATCCTCCCTCGCTGGTGTCTGATCTTCTTTTCTGTGCCTCTTTGCTGACTTTATGAACGCCCAGTTAGGATAACCACATGTTTTCAGTGCTTCCTTTACATGTGTGTGTTCCTTCTTTTTCCCTTCAGGCTTAGAGGGAACAAGTTCTGCCCGGTGGTGTAGGGTCCTAATTACTCCAAGTTTGTGTTCCAGAGGGTGATGGGAGTCAAAGAGGAGGTACTGGTCCGTGTGTGTGGGCTTCCGGTAAACTTCAATGTTGAGGTTGCCATTCTCTTCAATGTGCACAGCGCAGTCCAGGAAAGGCAAACAGTTATCCTTAGTGTCTTCCCTGGTGAACTTGATGTTTTTATCCACAGCGTTAATGTGTGCAGTGAAGGATTCTACTTCTTGTGTCTTGATTTTGACCCAGGTGTCGTCTACATATCTGTACCAGTGGCTGGGTACTCTCCCTTTAAAAGAGCCAAGAGCCTTTCTTTCCACTTCCTCCATGTAAAGGTTGGCTTGTCCCTTAGAGTTACTGTTCGGCAGAAAGCAGGTGTTGGACCTGATTAAAGAAAACTGAAAGTGGCTCAGGGGGTTGGGAAGGGCACCTGTAACCGGAAGGTCGCCGGTTCGATCCCCGGCCTCTCTGTCCTGGTCGTTGTGTCCTTGGGCAAGATACTTTACCCTACCGCCTACTGGTGTTGGCCAGAGGGGCCGATGGCGCGATATGGCAGCCTCGCTTCTGTCAGTCTGCCCCAGAGCAGCTGTGGCTACAACCGTAGCTTGCCTCCACCAGTGTGTGAATGTGAGCGTGAATGAATAATGTCATTGTAAAGCGCTTTGGGTGCCTTGAAAAGCGCTATATAAATCCAATGCATTATTATTCATTATTATTAAGTCCAGCGAAAAATGAGATTCAGTACGCCCTGGACCTGAGAGCAAAGCTGCACACTCTGCACACACAGCTGGGGCCTTAATGTGATTCAGACTATGTTCATTTTTTTCTACTCTTCTCTCTATCAGTCTCCAGGATCTCAAGGCAGGATGTCTGCCACTGTGTCCAAAGCTGATGGAGTCACTATACTCACCTTGACCTCTGACCCTAATAGCCCTTGGCCTCCTCTGTGCCAGATCCTCAAGAACCTTTGCTGCAGTCCAGTGTGCTGCAAAGTGTCTCAGCACCTGAGGTGCCTCAAAAGACCTTCTGAGATAGTGCTGGGGGTGAGCTACAACCTTAAAAGCTTCAGATAAGCCTCCAGAAGTTGTATTAAAAATGCAAATGAACTGCTAACTTAATCTGATACATGTTTAGTTAATATTCTTTTAATGAGCTTCTTCTTTGCACCCACCACATACTCCTTTAAAGGCTTACCAACAAACTCACTCATCACAAATTGTTTGCTTCAGTCCTGCAATACAAATGTTTTTTAGTAAGTAAGTAAGTAAAATTTTATTTATATAGCACATTTCTAGATAGAAATCACAAAGTGCTTTACAAGATATAACAGATTAAAAAGACATAATACAAACAAAGTTAGCAAAAAGCAATTTTAAAAAGATGTGTTTTTAACTGTTTTTTAAAAGTAATCAATGAATCAGCAGATTGTAAGTCCAGAGGAAGGGAATTCCACAGTTTGGCAGCCACAATAGCAAAAGCTCTATCACCCCTAGTTTTCAGTCTTGTGTTCTGGATGACAAGTAGGCCCTGACTACTCGACCTCAGAGACCTACTGGGGGCATAGGGCTGTAAGAGTTCAATAATATATGGTGGTGCCTGTTGTTGAAGAGCCTTAAAAGTTAGAACCAGAATCTTAAAATGGACTCTAAATTCGACGGGAAGCCAATGTAACTGCATAAGCAACGGTGTTATATGTGAATATTTAGAAGCTTTCGTCAAAAGTCTTGCTGCAGCATTCTGAACGATCTGCAGACGCTCCAAAGAACCTTTGTTTAGACAAGTAAACAGGGAATTGCAATAGTCCAATCGTGAAGAGATAAAAGCATGAATAACAATCTCCAGTTCGGTATAGGATATTATAGAGCTCAATTTAGAAATATTTCTTAGATGATAAAAGCAAGACCGAACAAGAGATTTAACATGACTATCTAACGTAAGAGCAGGATCAAGGATAATCCCTAAGTTCCTGACAGATGGTTTTACAAATGTTGAAAGAGGACCAAGAGCATTCATTATACTGGGTATATGTCTATCTGGGGCACATAAGAGAACTTCGGTTTTATTTTCGTTTAGTTGAAGGAAGTTTTCAGCCAACCAGCCTTTAATGGCTTCCAAGCACACATTTAAGAGCTGCAGCTTAGAAGCCTCTTCAGGTTTAAAAGATATATAGGAACTATATTTTTTAGGAACATTGTATGAACGCTTGACACCATTAAGCCCCCAGTTTTAAACAAAAACCCTGATAATGCAACAACGCAAAGGCTTACCAACAAACTCACTCATCCACTTGCACATTTAAACATTCAGGAGATAAAACACTGTCAGAACTATTGTTGTCTCCTATTAATGTCAGAAAGCCTTCCAAGAAGACAGAGTAAAGGTAAATTTTATATGGGTCACTGATGCCACGGGCTTTGTATCAGTGTCATGTTTCCTTACTCCACGTGAGTCTAACTCTCTCACTGACAAATTTATTGGACTTAAAAGTGAGAAGCTTTTATCCACTGTGGTTTAAAAGAGGGCAGCACGATGGTTAGCGATGCTGCCTCCTCCTGACTTCATTTCCACCATCAGGCTGGGGTCTTTCTGTGTCCAGTTTGCATGTTCTCCCCATGTTTGCGTCGGTCTTCTCTGGGTTCTCCGGCTTCCTCCCACAGTCCAAAGGCATGGTGTTAGTGGGGTCAGGTTAATTGGTAACTCTAAAATTGCTCAAAGGTGTGAATGTGAATGTGTGTCTGTCTCTATGTGTTAGCCGTGTGACAGACTGGCGATCTATCCAGGGTGTACTCTGCCTCTCACTCTAAGACATCTGGGATAGGCTCCAGGCCCCTCACGACCCTGACAAGGATAAACAGAAGAGAATGGATGGATAGTTTAAAAGGGTTTTTCTGTCACACTACAGAAAAGCCTGAGAGAAAGTGCTCCAGTATACAGCATATTCTATGACTGGTGTTGAACACCTACAGTACATCACAAGTTGTTCATTCTGTGCTTCTTCTTTCTCAGATTCTGCAGATCATGATTGGACTTCTCAATGTTGTCCTCGGATCAATCCTTATAAGCCAACATGATGAATCATGGACCATGAGTTATACCGGCTATCCTTGTTGGATGGGAGGGTTGGTAAGCAAGCTAAGCAGCTTTTTCCTCAATTTTTTTTAAACTAAGAATGGATCCACATAAGTAAATACTACTCAAAGGAGCTGCTGGAGAAACATTTTTGCAGCTTATTAGGTTAACTGGTAACAGGGCAGAAATATCTTCTCTGGGCCAAAGCTGATTTAAAAAGCAAAGTGTAAAACTGTTCTGTGGTCAGACGAATCAAAATATAGAAATAATATCCAAAAACATGGACATCTGTCATTTTCAATTTCTTCGAAGGAAGTACAGGAGAAATATCTGTTTTTTAAAAAGATTTAATTCTTCTTCAATTAATTCAATACAAAATACTACATAGAGTGCACTATACAGGTCATCGGATGTTCAAGATGGGCTTTACGTCTACCAACAACTGCTCACACTGCCAAACCAATTCACCGGACAATTATATCCACGCACTTTGGTTCTGTCCACCAGTTCAGAAGTTTTGGCGCGAGATATGTGAAGACTTATCAAAGTGTCTGAAATGTAACATTCCAACATCCCCTTTAGTGTGTTTGTTGGGCAGCTTAGATAATGTCACTACAGAAAAGAATATAGCCCATATGGTTTTCACTGCCCTATGCATAGCCAAGAAAAAAAATCCTCATGAACTGGAAAAATAACAATAATCTTAATTCTAACCAATATAGAAATTATCTATTAGATCACATTAGTCTTGATACAGCATCTGCCACCACATCAGATCAATTGCTCTGGGCTCCTTTGATCAGCTCCATCACCTAGTGGGGGTGGGGGGTCATAGTTTGGTCCCACCTTCATTGTTGTGATAGGTGTGGGGGTAGGGACAGGCTTAGGGCATCGGGGGGTTCCCCAGGAGCATCTTCCTTGGGGGGCTCAACCCGGGGTAGCGGTCATGGCCAATTAGGGGCTCTGTTGGCTCTTGGGTGACGGTTTCCTCGTGGCTGCGTGCAGCAGGGCTAGGGGAGGGTCTGTGCTGACGGACGTGGGTTACTGACCTGGTAGCCTGGCTGCCCCTGGGTGGGTCCGGGATGGGCGTGAGGTTCTGGGGGCGTTCTGTCTCTGGGCTGGGGCCCTGGCCGGGCCTCAGGGGCCTGGGTCCTGGTTGGTGTGTTGCCGGGGTTGTGGGCGGGTGGGTGTATGGGGGCCCGGTCCTGGCGCAGGGTGCCGCCGGTGCATCAAACCACCTGGGGGGCTCTTCAACTGGTGGGGGAGGTTGTCACATCTTGCAGGAGCTTTCCTCTCTTTGGGAACTCTCTCTGCAGGAGGGGGAGATACAGGAGAGGTGGAGGAAGATCTCAGCCTGGGCGTCTATTGTCTTGTGTAGTCTGGAAGATGAGTGGATGATGGGGTGGGTGTAGTTTTCTCTGTGGTAGGGTCAGGTGGACTGTCCCGGGCTCTGTGGGACCGGGCGGTGCTGCTGCACTGGGCCCCGGTCCGGATGGGCCTGGGCGCCCTTTCCCTGGCGGGTTGCAGAGTATGGGGGTGCCTACTGGGGTCAGCGGGGGAGCTGGCCCCAGGGAGGGGTCACTTGACCCTCCCTTCCTTCCCTCCCCATCTCCAGCTGCCTCCCTCTTCTTGCTCCACCACAGTCACCCACACATGCAGGGCCTTGGGGTAGGGGTGGGTCACCAGGGTGCAGGGGAGGCACCCCCCCCCCCCCCCCGTCCCCTTCTGGCTGCCTCTGCCTCAATTTTATCCCACAACTTAGACATTCACATTACTCACACTCTCATTACACATACATATAGGATCTTGGGGGTGGGCACGCCACACAGAATCCAAATTACCATCAGGGTGTACACCTCACCCCTGGCGTCGTTGCCCACCTCTCAATTTTAAATACACGTAGACATTGAGGGCTAGCAGGAGGGGCTATGCGCTTACCTGCTGCTCTGGCAGGTAGCTCCATGCCCTCCTGGGTTTTAAATGCACCTTAGAACACACATACATCAACACTACATATGAGCGGGTGGAGGGAGGTTTGGAGTCTTCACACACCCCCGTTCTCTGCGGCCTGCTGGAGCGGGGGGGCTAGGAGGAGGAGTTGGCCGTCCGACTGGGGTCTGGAATGTGGGGCCTCCCTGCTGCTGTGGAGTCGGGGCGGTCTGCTTCTCCCCACCGCAGGGAAAAGGGTAACACCACCTGGGTCTGGGTGCAGCTTCCCCCTCCAGGGGGCAAGGGTACCCAGACCCGGTTCTTAGAGTACGCTTGGGGAGAGTGATTGTGTGTACAGCGTCTCTTTATGTCTGTCTCCGCGTTGGTTGAGTGTGGAATAATTGCCTATGAGAGCATGAGGGTGGGAATGGATGTTTGTATCTGTGTGTGCCTGTATGTCTGTGTCTATATGTCAGGTTGGGTATCAGACGCCAGCTCTCTGGGGACATCTCAGGCCCTCCAAGGTTTGGAGGCCTATCTCCCCCACCACTTCCCCTGCCGGTGGTGGACGCCCTCAGACATCGGTGCGTTGGTGGTTCTCTGTGTCCGGGGTGGGCGCCCAGGTACACACCGGCTCACTCCTTGGCGGCTGCTTATCGGGGCCTGGAGCCTGGGGCTCGCTCGGGCCACTTCGGAGGCGGGGTGCCCTCGGCCTCTCGGCCCGGGGCTCGGTCACTCAGGCACAGCTGGCTGCCGGCGGAGCCCACGGGCACGTCACTGCAACCCCCCTGGCTTCTGCTCCGTGGCTGCTGAGTGACCCCTCATCTGGGACTCTCCTCAGCTCTTTCTGGGATAGTGGCGCGGCTGCCCCTCTGTTGGTCTTCCTTGGTCTCTTGTGTTCTGGGGACCTCTGGACGTCTGGAGTTTTGATCTCCTCCATACCTGCGTCATGCCCTGGAGGACGGGGCAGTGGCCCCCCACACCCTCTAGCAGATCATTACATGAAGGAACCTTTTAAAAACAAGCGCGTTCATGCTCACAGGTGTACACATGGGTGATCACACA
The DNA here is from genome assembly GCA_029532605.1 of Oreochromis grahami. Taxonomy (NCBI): domain Eukaryota; kingdom Metazoa; phylum Chordata; class Actinopteri; order Cichliformes; family Cichlidae; genus Oreochromis; species Oreochromis grahami. The sequence goes on from JAQSNX010005648.1 coordinate 7,289, forward strand.
CAAACTACACCCTTTTTGGCTCTTACCTCAAAGCACACTGTGCGCTGTCGATCTTGCGCGCTGCACAATAATGTTTAATATTTAGTATTTACTGTCATATTCCCATAGATCATTGTGATGTTGTTTATTACTCTCGTTTTCTTCTGCTTGCTTTCTCTTTCTTTCTCAACAGGTGATCCAGATGATCGATATGTGTATTTTTTGTCTGCTTATTCTGTTGGTTTTTGTTTTTTGCCCTTTTTCCCCGTCCCTCTTCCCCACTGTTTTTCTTTCCCTCTTTCTTTCTCCCCTTTCTTTCCCCCAGTTAAGTCTGTCCCGTATTCAGCAAGTGAAAATAAAATAAACAATAAAAGGTGAATCAAATGGACCATTACGGCAAGGCTGGGATGGTCCATTTGGTAAAGTAAATCCGTTGGGCATCTTTCTTCGCCTTTAGACAATAATTCTGATGGCAAAAGAACCAAACGGGACAGGTATTAAAAAAAAAAGAAAAGAAAAAAAAAGATTTAATTTGCTTCTGTGAAAGCAGCCATGTGACTCGACAAAAAGGATGACCCTGAATTGGGCCATATAGTTTTATATCCCAACAATAACACATTATTATTATTATTATCACTATCTTCTTCTGGAACTGACGTGGCAGCCCTATTGTCTCCCTTTGAGTCTCCTTCCCCCACTCACGTCTGTTCACATTCCTCATTATCTTCTCCTTTCCTGGAATGACAGAGACAAAAAAACCCTCCCTGCCTAGCCTTGATTATTTAATATTCTAATTTATTATCTAACTTTGGGACATTCTGTTCAGACTCCCTTGGCCCAGAAAATATCATCCTGACTGTTATTTGGTGTGATGTGTGTGCATGTAGCAAAAAAGACCCTCTGCGCTTTACGCCAATTCTCAGTATTTCAGTCCAGACATGGCACTGAAAGAGGCTCCTGACCCTCAAAAACACGGAGCGCCAACAAGTTTATGAGTACATGTGATGTGTATATAAAAATATTTAAAAAAACAGCTCTATTTAATCATTTTAAATCCTAACATATGTGACGGCCAGTGGGCTGGCCTTGTGTTTTGTTTTTTCTGTTACCGGTTTCCTGCAGGTAGGTGGAGCTGACCCAATTACAGATGCAGCATACCTGAGTAGGCCAGTCCCAATGCATATAAAAGACACTTCGACTGAACCAGCTGGGTCTCTCTTGCTCTGACTGGCTCTGTCTCTGGCTCCCGTCTTGTTCGTTTGGAAGTTTCAGTTATGGCTGTTATGTCCTTTACATTGTGTTTAAGTTACTTTACCTTATTTTCATTAAATATGTTTTACAGCCTTTAGAAGCCTGTGTGTGGTCTCCCATTTGTTTGTCACTTCCTATGAGCCGGGTTGTGACAAATGGGGGCTCGTCCCTGCATTTCTTCTGGTTTGGTGGGCTTTCTAACATCTGATTGGGAGCTGGTCTGTTTGCGGCTGATTGCACCTAGTGCTGTTTGCTTTCATCTGTTTAGCTGACTTTGTCTGGTTGTGTCTTGGCCCGGACTTGCCTTGTTGCCTGTTGAGTTAATTGCTGCTGTGTTTGGTCTTTGTGGTGGTTTGATGTTCTGGGTTTGCTGTGTGTTTTGTTTGGGAGGCCATTTTGTTAGGGGGATTGAGTGGAGGCAGTCATGTTAACACTGATGTTTTTCTATAGGCTTAGGTTTGGTGGAGCTAGTGTTGATGTGCTGTCTTGAGTCGACTTTGGAGCGTATGAGCTGTATTGATTATTGAGTGTGCATAAGTTGAAACCGGTGCTTTCTCTGTTAGGTTGGAGGAGTGTTTCTCTCTTGAGAATCATTCGTTGACATTTCTGTTGCGGTGAACACGGTTAGAGCAGTCGTCTCGGGAGCGCGTCCCCAGAATTGAGGGGGTCGCTGTTTGTGCAGTTGCCTTTCTCTTTCTGGTGGTTTTTAGTGCATAAGTACCCACCGTAAGTAACTGCATGAAGACTAGGCTTCAGTTACGTAGATTTTGGTTAGGCAGTTAGTGGGGAAGTGCTGATTTCACTTGCATTTCAAGGATCAATACTTTGCTGTTATGGCTACAGTTGATGCTTTTGTTCAGTCTCCATCGGAGGAACTCTTAAACAGTTATACTAAAGAACAACTGTTGAAACTTGTTGAACATTATGATGTCGATGTTGGGGATAAACGGTTGAAAGATGAGAGTGTTAAAGGCTGCATTAGTAAAGAAAAGAGTGTTGCCAGGTAAAATGCAGACTTTCGGGGCGGAGGTTGATCAGTCTGTGGTCTCAACTGCTGTTGCTTTGTCTTTTGAGCAGCAAAAGGAGTTGTTACTGTTGCAAATGGAAAGAGACAAGCTGAGCATTGAGAAAGAACGTGTGAGGCATTCGTTAGAAAAGGAAAAGATGGAGCTAGAGCAGTATCTGCTAGACCTAATCAAGGCGGGCAAGTTATCAGGTGGTGTGGAGGCTAAAGAGTCTTCTCCACAAGGAGTTGAAACTTTTGATGTTGTGCGTAATTTGCGCTTGGTGCCAACATTTGATGAAAAAGAGTCAGATGCCTTTTTGAACACGTTGCTGAATTGAGAGGATGGCCAGAGGCTGACTGTGTAATTATGTTACAGTCGGTTTTGACTGGAAAGGCTCAGGAAGCTTATTCAGCACTTAGTGCAGATGATTGTCAGAGTTTTGCTACTGTTAAAGATGCAGTTCTGAAACCGTATGAGTTGGTACCAGAAGCTTACCGTCAACGTTTCAGATCATGGAGAAAGTCTGATAAGCAGTCACATTTAGAGTTTGCGAGGGATTTGACTAAACACTTCAACAGATGGTGTTCTGCACTGGGAGTGTCTACTGTCCAGGATTTATGTGTATTAATGGTATTGGAGCAGTTTATTTATTTATTTATTTATTTTAATTTAATACCTGTCCCGTTTGGTTCTTTTGCCATCAGAATTATTGTCTAAAGGAGAAGAAAGATGCCCAACGGATTTACTTTACCAAATGGACCATCCCAGCCTTGCCGTAATGGTCCATTTGATTCACCTTTTATTGTTTATTTTATTTTCACTTGCTGAATACGGGACAGACTTAACTGGGGGAAAGAAAGGGAGAAAGAAAGAGGGAAAGAAAAACAGTGGGGAAGAGGGACGGGGGAAAAGGGCAAAAAACCAAAAACCAACAGAATAAGCAAACAAAAAAATACATATCGATCATCTGGATCACCTGTTGAGAAAGAAAGAGAAAGCAAGCAGAAGAAAACGAGAGTAATAAACAACATCACAATGATCTATGGGAATATGACAGTAAATACTAAATGTTAGACATTATTGTGCAGCGCGTAAGATCGACAGCGCACAGTGTGCTTTGAGGTAAGAGCCAAAAAGGGTGTAGTTTGTGTGTGATCACCCGTGTGTACACCTGTGAGCATGAACGCGCTTGTTTTTAAAAGGTTCCTTCATGTAATGATCTGCTAGAGGGTGTGGGGGGGCCACTGCCCCGTCCTCCAGGGCATGACGCAGGCATGGAGGAGATCAAAACTCCAGACGTCCAGAGGCCCCCAGAACACAAGAGACCAAGGAAGACCAACAGAGGGGCAGCCGCGCCACTATCCCAGAAAGAGCTGAGGAGAGTCCCAGATGAGGGGTCACTCAGCAGCCGTGGAGCAGAAGCCAGGGGGGGTTGCAGTGACGTGCCCGTGAGCTCCGCCGGCAGCCAGCTGTGCCTGAGTGACCGAGCCCTGGGCCGAGAGGCCGAGGGCATCCCGCCTCCGAAGTGGCCCGAGCGAGCCCCAGGCTCCAGGCCCCGATAAGCAGCCGCCAAGGAGTGAGCCGGTGGGTACCTGGGCGTCCAGCCCTGGACACAGAACCACCAACGCACCGATGTCTGAGGGCGTCCACCACCAGCAGGGGAAGTGGTGGGGGGGAGATAGGCCTCCAAACCTTGGAGGGCCTGAGATGTCCCCAGAGAGGTGGCGTCTAATACCCAACCTGACATATAGACACAGACATACAGGCACACACAGATACAAACATCCATTCCCACCCTCATGCTCTCATAGGCAATTATTCCACACTCAACCAACGCGGAGACAGACATAAAGAGACGCTGTACACACAATCACTCTCCCCAAGCGTACTCTAAGAACCGGGTCTGTGTACCCTTGCCCCTGGAGGGGGAAGCTGCACCCAGACCCAGGTGGTGTTACCCTTTTCCCTGCGGTGGGGAGAAGCAGACCGCCCCGACTCCACAGCAGTAGGGAGGCCCCACATTCCAGACCCCAGTCGGACGGCCAACTCCTCCTCCTAGCCCCCCCGCTCCAGCAGGCCGCAGAGAACGGGGTGTGTGAAGACTCCAAACCTCCCTCCACCCGCTCATATGTAGTGTTGATGTATGTGTGTTCTAAGGTGCATTTAAAACCCAGGAGGGCATGGAGCTACCTGCCAGAGCAGCAGGTAAGCGCATAGCCCCTCCTGCTAGCCCTCAATGTCTACGTGTATTTAAAATTGAGAGGTGGGCAACGACGCCAGGGGTAAGCTGTACACCCTAATGGTAATTTGGATTCTGTGTGGCGTGCCCACCCCCAAGATCCTATATGTATGTGTAATGAGAGTGTGAGTAATGTGAATGTCTAAGTTGTGGGATAAAATTGAGGCAGAGGCAGCCAGAAGGGGGGGGGGGGGGGGGAATGAAATATAAATATAAAGGAATATATTACTATGTTATAAATACCTGTTTCCACAGAAAATGAGAAGAGATGTAAATAAAAACAATAAAAATATAATGATTTCTAAATCACTGAAACCATGCTAATTAGATTCATTGGCCGAAGGATGGCTGGTAACATGATTATGGACAGAAGCGCATCTGAGAGAAGGTGGATGCAATAGTAAACATAGTTTGGTTTTTGTTTTTATTTGTTGTTGTTGTTTTTAAATAACTGTTCTCATAATAAAATTAGAAAAGAAAATGCATGGATGTCATCATCAATTTTATTGCTACTCTATACAACTGGATTCATAACATCTAATAAGTAAAAATTAAAAGAGTAAAGAAGAGATGGGGAGAAACACTCTTCAATCGTGCTTGAGTGTCCACCAGAGGGCGCTCTGCAACTTCGCTGTTTGCTCCTGTTTGGAATGCCACAAACGGGAATAACCAACCATAGAACACAAACAAATAAATAAACGGGAATAAAGGGGAAATTGTTCTTATCTCATTTTTCTAAAGAAAAAAATATATATTAGTCGACATATTGGAATATCAAATTTTCAAATGACCAGATATTTTAAAAAATCCTGAATTTTTTTCTTTTAACAAAATAACAACCACTGGATCGCCTCAATGTAGGCGTTTCTTTTGATTGTCGGTTGTCATCATAACTACTCAAAGTCCCCAAATTCCATTTGTCAAATGATAACTTGTTTCCTTTGTTTATGGCAGGGTGAGTGTAGGAACCTTGGATTGTTGGTTGGAGAGGAAAAGATGTCAGTTTGCCCCGTGGGAAGTGTTAGTGGTAATTTTCACTATCATATCCCACTTCACAGCTACATACGCTGGAATTTAATGTGATTGACATGCGTAATTCCAAAACAGGAAGCGCTGCTTGGTATTTGAAAGAGTAATTGAGATTATTATATATTATATATTATTGGAGCAGTTTAAAGATCGTGTTCCTCCTGAGGTTGCAACTTACATTGCCGAACGGGAAGTGAAAACAGTTTCTGACGCCGCTAAATTGGCAGATGAATATGTCTTGGCACATAAGGGGCAGTTTGGTAGAAACACTTTTTCAGTTGGTGCTCCTGCTAGAGTTTTGGGTCAAACTAAGTTTATGTCATCAGATCCTGCAAAAGGCTATGGTGGTGTGAAGCCCAGTAAGCTTGGTCAAGCTTGCAACTACTGCCATGGTGATGGACACTGGAAAGCAGAATGTCCCTTGTTGAGAAGCAAGTTGGCGCGTACAGGCAAACAGGTTAAGCCTGTGGCTCTTACCATTCCTGCGCGGGAAATTTCAGTAGTCTCTCAGGAAATGCCAGTTTTGACTAAGTCTGACTCAGAGAGCTATTCGGGGTTTGAGGACTTTGTGTCAGATGGGTTTGTATCACTCCCAGGTGATGTTCATAAAGTTCCTGTAAAGAGTTTGCATGACACAGGAGCGAAGGATTCTTTTATCTTAGCCTCCGTGTTACCATTTTCACAGGTTACTGATACTAGTGAGTGTGTACTTGTTCAAGGCATGGGTTTAACCGCTATCTGTGCTCGACTGCATAAAGTCAGGCTGTCATAAAGTTTTGTGCATGATGATATCTGCATTGGTGTTCGTCCTGCTTTGCCGCTTGAGGGCGTACATGTGATTTTGGGCAATGATTTGGCTGGAAATCGCGTCTGGGCTGACAGTTCTTTGCCTGTTAAATCTAGAGTTCTGAATGAGTCCCATGAGTGTGAACAGGGTTTTTCTGACTTTGTAGCTTGCGCTGTTACAAGGGCTGCAGCTAAAAGGGATACAGAGCCTGTAACTCAAGCAGAAGAGTGTCAGGTTGAACCACATTTCATTATTCCTCAACATTTGTCAGTTTCCCAACAAGAGCTAGTTCAAGCACAGCATGCTGATGCGTCTTTGGCTTAGTTGTTTCGCCAGGTGCAACCTAGTGTTGACGCTAGAAGTGCGGCCTCGGGTTATTTTCTGCATAAGGTTGTGCTAGTCCGTAAGTGGAGTCCGCAAGGGTTGGACTGTGTTGGACGTCCAGTTGTCCAGATTGTGGTTCCGACTAAATACTGTGACGAGGTGTTGAAGTGTTCTCATGACAAATCTGGGCATTTGGGAGTGACGAAGACTTACAATTACATCTTGCGCTACTTCTTTTGGCCATGTCTTAAGCGTGATGTTTCAGCTTACATTAAAACCTGCCATATTTGCCAAGTTGTAGGTAAGCCCAATCAATCTATCAAACCTGCTCCACTTTGTCCCATCCCTGCTGTGAGTAACCCATTTGAACATTTGATCATTGACTGCGTGGGCCCTCTTCCTAGATCAAAATCTGGTTCAGAGTATCTTTTCACGGTGATGTGCCAGGTTACGTGTTATCTTGCTGCATATCCACTGCGTACCATCACAGCCAAGTCTGTGGTGAAGGCATTGACACAGTTTATTTCTATATTTGGCATACCGAAGATTATCCAGAGTGACCAGGGATCAAACTTTTCATCCAATCTATTTGCACAAGTTCTTAAGCTGTTCAATATTACACATAACAAAGCCTCTCCTTATCATCCGCAGAGCCAAGGTGCTTTAGAGGGCTTCCATCAAACGCTGAAGTCCTTGTTACGTGCCTATTGCACAGAAATGAGGAGTGACTGGGAGGAAGGTTTGCCGTGGCTTCTGTTGGCAGGAGAGTACTGGGTTTAGCCCAAATGACTTGGTCTTTGGCCACAAAGTTCGCGGACCCTTGAAAGTGCTGTGTGATAAGTGGTTATCAGGTGAACCACCAGTGAATTTGATAGATTATGTTAATGGTTTTCGGCACAGACTGTATGTGGCAGGTCAGTTGGCCAAACAGAACCTTGGGAAGGCTCAGGTCAAGATAAAATATTTTCATGACCGGCGTTCTGACGAGCAGCAGGGTGACCAGGTTTTGGCTTTGCTGCCGATTGCAGGGTCACCTTTCCAGGCACGGTTTGCTGGGCCTTACACCATGGTACAGAAACTGTCTGAACTGAATTATCTGATTGCTACCCCAGATCGCCGGAAAAGAAATCAACTTTGCCATGTTAATTTGTTGAAACCATATCATGTTCGTCCTTTGTCCGTCAGTCTGTCGGGCTCTCTCATTTCTCCTTCCACTTCGAGTCCAGCGTTGACTGCTTGTACAATGGCGCAGTCAGTTTGTGGGGGGGAGGGGGGGGGGGTGTGGCAGCACCTGATAATCCTGTATTGCTTGGTCGTCTGAAGAATTCAGAAACTCTTCAGAACTTGGAGGTGCTGTTGGGCCATTTGCCTACTGACAAACGTGCAGAACTGTCTGCATTAAATAAAAGTTATCGAACTTTGTTTAGAGATACGCCTTCTAAAACAACTTTGATAGAGCATGATATTGATGTGGGTGATGCAAAACCAATCCGGCAGAGGTTCTACAGGGTCTCTGAGGAAAAGAGTAAAATAATGGCGAAGGAAGTTCAGTACATGTTGGAAAACAACATTGCAGTGCCATCATCATCAAGCTGGGCTTCCCCATGTTTGTTGGTTGAAAAAGCTGATAAATCACCACGTTGTTGCACAGACTTTCGTAAAGTAAATGCAGTGACCAAACCCGATTCCTATCCTTTGCCTCATATTGACGACTGGGATTTGGTTTACGCAATGCTCCAGCTACATTTCAGCGGCTCATGAATATGGTTGTTAATGGGCTGAAAGGCCGTGCTGTTTACCTAGATGACGTGGTGGTATATAGTAGCACCTGGGAGGATCATCTGGATCGTATTCGCAATCTGTTTGAATGCTTAGTTTGGGGAAATCTGACTATCAACCTGGCAAAATGTGAATTTGCAAAAGCAACTGTGACCTATCTTGGTAAGGTTGTGGGCCAAGGTTATGTGAGGCCGGTTGATGCAAAGGTGTTGGCCATCAAAGAGTTCCCTGTTCCAGTAACCAAAAAAGAACTCATGAGATTTTTGGGTGTGGTCGGTTATTATCGTTGTTTTTGTCGAAACTTTTCAACAGTGGTTGCTCCTCTGACTGATTTGTTGAAGGCCAAAGTAAAGTTTATTTGGTCTGCAGCATGCCAGCAAGCTTTTCGGGATGTGAAAGCTTTACTGTGCTGTGAACCTGTGCTTTTAGCACCTCGTCTGGATCAGCCCTTCAAGCTGTATGTGGATGCAAGCCACATTGGTGCAGGTGCTGTTCTAGTCCAAGCTGACAAGCAAGGTACTGAACATCCAGTTAGTTTCTATTCCAAGAAGTTCAACCCCCATCAGCTGAATTATTCAGTCATTGAAAAGGAAGCTTTGGCATTAATTTTGGCCTTGCAGCATTTCAGAGTATATTTGGATTCTGCTCGGCCTATTGAGGTATTTTCTCACTTTCTTGAACTCATTGCAGAACCCAAATCAGAGGCTCATGCGGTGGGCTCTCTTTTTGCAGCCTTACAGTTTGGACATCCAGCACATTAAGGGCAAACAGTGGCGTCGTTAGGCCTATTTTAGGGGTGCTGAAGCCTCCCTAAAATATTCTTAAGCCCCCCTAAATAATTTGGTGTTTTTTGTTTTTTTTAAACTTATTAAGTTTTTTTTAACAGAACTTGCAGACAAATTCAATATAAAGATGCTGCAATATGAGTTTAAAAAATAATAATATAAACCTGTCGCTATTCACATAAATATGATCATAACTCGGTTGGTCCCTTTCACTTTACACTGTTAAGGTAGCGTCAGTGCTTCGTTATCCAATCCGTTCCAGTTGTTCACAGGGGACATCCACATTACTGAAAATCCAGTCCTCGTTTTCACTGCTACTTTACACTCCGCTCGTCTACACCTGCGGACACACTAGCGTACATGCTGCAAACTGCAAGAAATCATGGATATACGCAAGAAAGTAAGTCTTCATCACTGGCTGGTAGTAACAATTAGTTAGCTCCAGCTAACAGCAGAGAGTCCCATGTAATTAATGAACCAGGTGTTCCCCATTTTGATAAATAAAAACCTGGCTGGCGCACTAAGTTAAATTGTTAGCATAATGTTCATTTCTGTCACTCGTTTTAGCTCTGAAAAATGGAGCTGAGCTCATTCAGGTATGGTTATCATCAGTGGAAATAATAATAATCACTCCATCCCCATTAACCTGTAGGAGTCAGGGCAGAGGAGCACAGAGAGTGAGAGGGACCTCTACTGGAGAGGTGAGTCAAAGATTTCACAGGATGGAGTCATTTGTGATGCAGGCAGTCTGATTAGAATTTTATGGAACTCAATATGGATATGAAATATGAAACATTTCAGTCATGGTACAACATATAAGACCTGTTTAACTTGAGCTTTTATTTAGGAGAGTCAAGGTTAGAAAGTGGAGAGAGCAATATATATATATATATATAAGTCAAATTAGCCTGACTCACATATTTTTGAGGGTTCTATTTTAATATTACTTCAATTCAAGTAATTTAGTAATATTTTTTAGGGCTTTAAATTGCAACCATTTTAGTCACATGCGTGCTCAAAATGTAATGTTTGTAACTTCAAAATATTTGGGAGCAACAAATTACTGTGGCGCGTGATCAGAAGTCATGATATTAGCAATTTACATTACAATTCAGTATGTTTTAATGTATCTTGTAGGGTGAGGCAGAAGGAGAGGCTGAGAGAGAAGGTCAACAGGCAAGTTCAAGTCAGAAAGAGCAAGGAGAGACAGAGGAGCTGCAGCAAATGGATCAAGAGGCAGAGGAAGATCAAGTTATTACAGAGAGAGGAGAGCAAACAGGCCAAGAGAGGGAAAATGATGAAGCAGCTGCAGCAACTCATTCTACTACAGGGTTTGATTTAGGTGACAAAGACACAGGGCCCAGACAGGTGAAGCTGAAGAGCTATCCACATGATACTTTTGGTACACAGAAGCGAGCATCTAACCACAGCTGGTTTGAAAAGCACAACTGGTTAGAATATTCAGTCAACCAGAATGCAGCTTTCTGCTTCCCATGTAGAGTGTTTGGCAAAAACATCAAACATGATAGTTTGAAGACAGCCCAAACGGAGCTTTTACGTGCATGGAGCTTTTAAAGGAGTTTGATCCTTTTCTTCAAAAACATAAACCCCCATCAAATGCACAGTATTTCTTGCCAACATCCCAGAATGACACGATTGACTGTTGTGCCCAGGAAGTTACTAGTGTCATTGTATCCAAAATGAGAAAGTCTAAAGTCTATGCCATCATGGCAGATAAGGCAAGGAATGAAAACGCAGAGCAGTTAGCTGTTTGTGTCAGGTATGTGTCAGAGGGGGCAGTGAAGGAGCGTTTCCTTGCACTTGCAGAGATAAAATCATTTGATGCCCAGTCCATTGCAAATGAGATTCAGCAGCAGATCCAAAACAATGGTCTTGCAGAACTTAAGTGTGTAGCACAAACATATGATGGTGCAGCCGTTATGAGTGGCTCCACTGGAGGTGTACAAGCACATTTTAGAAGGCTCCATCCTGAGGCTGTCTATGTGCATTGTTATACTCATCAAGTCAACCTGGTTTTGTGCAATACTTGCAAGGCTGTCCCAGAGGCTGTGGAGCTTTTCAGCTTGTTGGAGTGTGTGTATTCTTTCTTCAGCACCTCCCTAGTCAATCATCATAAGTTCATAAAGACTCAGGCAAAGCTTGGATTGACAAAAACTGAGCTTGTGCAACTTTCAAACACTCACTGGGCATGTCAGTTGCAATCAATCAGTGCAGTTCTTGAGACATTGCCAGCCATTTTGGAGTGCCTATCTGCAATTGGATCCCCCATAGCTGTTGGTCTCAGAGCAAAGCTCTACAAGTTCTCAGCAGTCTATGCACTACTGATGTTTCAGTTGATTCTGTCTGTAACCGAAGGACTCCACAAATTCCTGCAGAAAGAGACTTTAGACCTGGCAGAAGCTTTTATCTGTAAACAAGCTGTGTGTGACACACTTAAGGGCAAACACTCAGATGCATTTGGCTGCGTCAAACAATGGGTCAGAAAATACTTCACAGACTTGCAGTCATGTCTATTGAAAAAGACACCCTTCAACATCTGAGTCACAACATAGTGATTGACCGATTTGCCACTCTTAAAAACGGACGCTACTCTTTGATGCGTCCACCCACCAAGTAACTGGTGATTGCAGCCATAAAAATTATGTATTTTTTTATTTTCAGTTTTTTTTCTTGTTATTGATGCAGCAAACACATTTTTTTCTGTTTTCTTGTTGTACTGTATTCTAAAACAGACGGAAATAAAGCAATAGATCAATTGGTGGCCTAGGATGTTTAATCAGTCCAAAAAAGTAGTAAAGCAATTTCTCAGTCTTTTTCTGTTTGTGAAATTTTGTGCTCATTCACTACATTCGTTCGTATCGTGTGCATCTCTTGGGGGCTAAGCCCCCCCGTCCTTAAATCCTAGTGACGCCCCTGAGGGCAAAGATAATGTCTTGGCAGATGCTTTGTCCCGTGCCCCTTTGTAACCAGCAGCTTCACTCCTCATATGCTTTGAAGTATGTCCCCGCCAGTATCACATTCCTTCCTCTTAAATTGCTCCTAGGTACCAAGGTTGCTGAGGTTGAAGATGTGCTGAAGATGAAAGGACTTTGAGCATGGAGAAAGGTGTTGCGTGGGTGTACATGTGTACATGTAAGTCTAGCTGCAAATTCATAATGTAAATGCTTGTGTTTGTCAACTCAGGGTAAGACCCTGTTCTATGGGGGGGAGTGTGACGGCCAGTGGGCTGGCCTTGTGTTTTGTTTTTTCTGTTACCGGTTTCCTGCAGGTAGGTGGAGCTGACCCAATTACAGATGCAGCATACCTGAGTAGGCCAGTCCCAATGCATATAAAAGACACTTCGACTGAACCAGCTGGGTCTCTCTTGCTCTGACTGGCTCTGTCTCTGGCTCCCGTCTTGTTCGTTTGGAAGTTTCAGTTATGGCTGTTATGTCCTTTACATTGTGTTTAAGTTACTTTACCTTATTTTCATTAAATATGTTTTACAGCCTTTAGAAGCCTGTGTGTGGTCTCCCATTTGTTTGTCACTTCCTATGAGCCGGGTTGTGACACATATCCCTCCTTTTACACGTGTTTTACATGTGAATCAAAAGAACGTGTTTTGTTCAGCTGCTATCCAACAGACGTCCTTCCAGTGTAATACTCAGCCTTTCCCTCTTAACTGGAGTGGAGTCCTGTGCTCAAGCCAGTGTAAAATCAGCTGTTGCCCTCCTTTGGTCAGTAGTTGGGTCTTGTAGACCATTAACCTGTCCCCTCAGGAGAACGCACCAAACGAACATAGACATTTTACCTACTAAACATGATTCAATGTTTCTTTTTAATCATTAAAAGCCTAAGCATGCAAATGAGCAATATACATTTAGCCCTTCTTACTTCTCAACATCAAGTGTTCCAACTCATGTCTCGGCTCAGCCATGAATCCTCCTCACCTGATTCAGCTCTGATCCCAACCAGCAATGGCATCTGGTAGGATGGTGCTGCATGTTTTTCCATTAGTGCCATTGTTACTGTACTCAAACATTGGATTAGACAACATCCACAACAAGTCAATATAGCTGTGAATGTAGCCAGTGACACCATCAGTGATCAAATAAAAGCTTTATATTCTATAAATTTATTTTTCAACCACTCACCCAGAGGACCCGCTATCCCAGAAAATTCCTTCATCTCATTTGATAATGTCCATAGTCCTTCCAATGCCCTGGTAACTGACCCGTCCTATTCTGGACTGTCATAAGTGACTTTAACGTCAGCTGTTCTGAGAGTCCTGCTATTGCATTCCTGGCATCTGTCATAAACAGGATGTGACAAGTGATAATAATAACAACTGTACTGCATGAAAACATTGACAGCAGGTGGGATATCCAGTCTTTAAGTGATGACCTAATGATCCCTGCTTCCAGGTCCAAACTACTCTGCATTTATTAAGGCTGTTGTGTTTTTAACATGTTTTAATGTTTTGTATCTTGTTCTATTTAATCTGAACAAGGCCCTTAAAAAAGTCAGTAACCACTGTTGGCCTCTCTCAGTTTTGATCATCACTATTCATTTTAAAACTCAGTTTTTAAAACCTTACGATGTAATTACAACACAGCCCATGCAGCAGTATATTGATGACTAACCTAATTTTTGCGGTTGTTCTCCTGACTGAAGTTTGGTCCGTTTACAGCATCCTGCCATACGATTGCATTTGTCCCTAACCATCGGGAACCCTCACATTGACTTTTATCGAGTGGAAAAAATTTAGTGTTCATCCTCCAGCTTCACTGTGTTTATGTTATGCTAACCATAGCTGTGTCGCTAGCCTTGCAGCACATCATTATATACCAGGGGCCTGTTCTTCGTACCTCGCTAAGTAAGTTAGCCGGATTTGAATGTTGACGATTTCGCGTGATCTTGGATCGTTCGGTTCTCCGAAGCTCATCTGGGACTTGCTGTCATAGCAACAGATCCGTAAGCGTAAACCTGCTCGGGAGCAGGTTTACTTTATGTAAACAGGATTAGATCGCGGCCTCTCAGGTATGTCCGCTGCAGTTATATGAAAGCAAGAGCGATATTTCGCCACTGTTTTACCATAAATAAATATTAGCAATGTAACTAAAGATAATATATTTGATTCTTTTATTGATTTCATACAGATACATACAGGTCATTTCCGAAAAAAAGGGAAATGTACTATTAATCATTCTATTACATGTAGTAGATCATGTCAGATGTAATTCACATTTTAGAGTAGTAATAGTAAATTACTACATGCAATCAAGGTGACAGACCGATACCCACTAGATCATTTAATCGAGATATTAGAATATTCAATTCAATTTTATTTATATAGCGCCAAATCACAACAAAAGTTGCCTCAAGGCGCTTTATATTGTACAGTAGATAGCACAATAATAAATACAGAGAAAAACCCAACAATCATATGACCCCCTATGAGCAAGCACTTTGGCGACAGTGGGAAGGAAAAACTCCCTTTAAACAGGAAGAAACCTCCGGCAGAACCAGGCTCAGGGAGGGGCGGCCATCTGCTGCGACCGGTTGGGGTGAAAGAAGAAAAACAGGATAAAGACATGCTGTGGAAGAGAGACAGAGATTAATAACAGATATGATTCGATGCAGAGAGGTCTATTAACACATAGTGAGTGAGAAAGGTGACTGGAAGGGAAAAACTCAATGCATCATGGGAATCCCCGGCAGCCTACGTCTATTGCAGCATAACTAAGGGAGGATTCAGGGTCACCTGGTCCAGCCCTAACTATATGCTTTAGCAAAAAGGAAAGTTTGAAGCCTAATCTTGAAAGTAGAGATAGTGTCTGTCTCCCGAATCCAAACTGGAAGCTGGTTCCACAGAAGAGGGGCCTGAAAACTGAAGGCTCTGCCTCCCATTCTACTTTTAAATACTCTAGGAACAACAAGTAGGCCTGCAGAGCGAGAGCGAAGTGCTCTAATAGGGTGATATGGTACTACAAGGTCATTAAGATAAGATGGGGCCTGATTATTTAAGACCTTGTATGTGAGGAGCAGGATTTTGAATTCAATTCTGGATTTAACAGGAAGCCAATGAAGGGAAGCCAAAACAGGAGAAATCTGCTCTCTCTTTCTAGTCCCTGTCAGGACTCTTGCTGCAGCATTTTGGATTAGCTGAAGGCTTTTCAGCAAGTTTTTAGGACATCCTGATAATAGTGAATTACAGTAGTCCAGCCTGGAAGTAATAAATGTATGAACTAGTTTTTCAGCATCACTCTGAGACAGGATATTTCTAATTTTAGAGATGTTGCGCAAATGGAAGAAAGCAGTCTTACATATTTGTTTAATATGTGCATTGAAGGAGATGTCCTGGTCAAAAATGACTCCAAGGTTCCTCACAGCATTACTGGAGGCCAAGGTAATGCCATCCAGAGTAAGAATCTTCTTAGATACCATATTTCTAAGATTTTCAGGGCCGAGTACAATAACCTCAGTTTTATCTGAATTAAGAAGCAGAAAGTTAGCGGCCATCCAGGTCTTTATGTCTTTAAGACATTCCTGCAGTTTAACTAATTGGTGTGTGTTACCTGGCTTCATGGACAGATAGAGCTGCGTGTCATCTGCATAGCAGTGAAAATTTATGCTATGTCTTCTAATGATGCTGCCTAAGGGAAGCATGTATAATGTAAATAGAATTGGTCCTAGCACTGAACCCTGTGGAACACCATAATTGACCTTAGTGTGTGAAGAGGACTCTCCATTTACATGCACAAATTGGAGTCTATTAGATAGATATGATACAAACCACTGCAGTGCAGTACCTGTAATACCTACAGCATGTTCTAATCGCTCTAATAGGATATTATGGTCAACAGTATCGAACGCAGCACTGAGGTCTAGCAGGACAAGCACAGAGATGAGTCCACTGTCAGAGGCCATAAGAAGATCATTTGTAACCTTCACTAAAGCTGTTTCTGTGCTGTGATGAGCTCTGAAACCTGACTGAAACTCTTCAAATAAGCCATTCCTCTGCAGATGATCTGTTAGCTGTTTGACAACTACTCTTTCAAGGATTTTTGATATGAAAGGAAGGTTGGAGATTGGCCTATAATTAGCTAAGACAGCTGGGTCTAGAGATGCTTTTTAAGTAAAGGTTTAACTACAGCCACCTTGAAGGCCTGTGGTACATAGCCGATTATTAGAGATAGGTTGATCATATTTAAGATTGAAGCATTAATTAATGGCAGGACTTCTTTGAGCAGTTTTGTAGGAATGGGGTCTAAAAGACACGTTGATGGTTTGGAGGAATTAATTATTGAAGTTAACTCAGAAAGATCAATTGGAGAAAAAGAGTCTAACTTAACATCGATGGTACTAAAAGTAGCTGTAGATAATATTACATCTGTGGGATGATTATTGGTAATTTTTTCTCTAATGATAAAAATTTTATTTGTGAAGAAGTTCATGAAGTCATTACTAGTTAACGTTAAAGGGATTGTTGGCTCAGTAGAGCTCTGACTGTTTGTCAGCCTGGCTACAGTGCTGAAGAGAAACCTGGGGTTGTTCTTATTTTCTTCAATCAGTGACGAATAGTAAGATGTTCTGGCTTTGCGGAGGGCTTTCTTATAAAGCAGCAAACTATTTCTCCAGGCTAAATGATGATCCTCTAAATTTGTGACACGCCATTTCCTCTCCAGCTTACGAGTTATCTGCTTTAGGCTACGTGTTTGAGAATTATACCACGGAGTCAGGGACTTTGGATTTGAGGCCTTAGTTTTCACAGGAGCTACAGTATCCAGAGTCGTACGTAGTGAGGAGGTAAAATTATTAACAAGATAATCGACCTCTGTTGGAGTAGCGTTCAGATAGCTGCTCTGCTCTATGTTGGTACAGGGCATTGAAGATGATAACAGTGGGTGGATTATATTCTTAAACTTAGTTACAGCACTTTCAGAAAGACATCTACTGTGATAAAGTCTACTCTCCACTGCTGTGTAATCAATTATTGTAAATGTAAATGTTATCAGGAAATGATCAGACAGCAGAGGGTTTTCAGGAAACACTGTTAAATGTTCAGTTTCTATGCCATACGTTAATCACACTCTAGATCTTGTCTTAAAGTGGTGGGTTTGTTCTTTTACATTTTGAGAGAAGCCAATTGAGTCTAATAACAGATTAAATGCCATGTTGAGGCTGTCATTTTTAGCATCTACATGGATGTTAAAATCACCCACAATAATTATTTTATCTGAGCTGAGCACTAAATCAGATAAAAAGTCTGAGAAATCAGAGAGAAACTCTGTGTAAGGCCCAGGTGGACGATAGATGATAACAAGTAAGACTGGTTTCTGAGTTTTACAGCTGGGGTGGACGAGGCTAAGCATCAGGCTTTCAAATGAATTAAAAGTCTGTCTTGGTCTTTCGTTAATTAATAGGCTGGTGTGAAAAATTGCTGCCACACCGCCCCCTCGGCCTGTGCTTCGAGATTTCTGGTAGTTAGAATGACTCGGGGGTGTTGATTCATTTAAACTAACATACTCATCCTGCTGCAACCAGGTTTCTGTAAGGCAGAGTAAATCGATTTGTTGATCAATTATTAAGTCATGTACTAACAGAGACTTGGAGGAGAGAGACCTAATATTTAATAATCCACATTTCACTGTTTTACTCTTTGGTTCAGATGTGGATACTGTATTGTTCTTTCTTTGTGATTTTTTATGTTTAAGTTGTTTATTGCTGGTTTTTAGTTTGTTTTTTGTCTTTTTGGGAGCTGACACAGTCTCAATGGAGATGGGTTTTTGGGGGTAACGGGAGGAGAGAAGCTGCAGAGAGGCGTGTAAGACTGCAACTCTGCTTCCTGGTCCCAACTCTGGATAGTCATATTTTGGGGGGTTTAATAAATTGGTCCATATTTCTAGAAATAAGAGCTGCTCCATCCAAAGTGGGATGGATGCCGTCTCTCCTAACAAGACCAGGTTTCCTCCAGAAGGTTTGCCAATTATCTATGAAGCCCACATCGTGGGTCTACTTTGTCAAAGACAGCATTTAGGTCAAGCAAGACCAGAACAACGTGGTTACCAGAATCACATGCCAGGAGGATGTCATTAAAAGCACTTAATAATGCAAATTCTGTGCTATGAAGGGTTTTAAAACCTGAGTGAAAACCCTCAAGGATTCCATTATTATCTAGAAAATATTTCAGTTGACAAAAAACAATTTTCTCTAAAACCTTGGAAAGTAAAGGCAGCTTGGAAATAGGCCTAGAATTAGCTAATACTGTGTGATCAAGGCCAGGTTTGTTAAGCAGTGGCTGCATGTTTGACATTTGCAGGAAACATACCAGAGGAAAGACTGCTGTTAATAATGTCAAGGACAGACTGCCCTATACTAAGTAAAATTTCTTTAAAAAATCAAGGTAGGAAAAGATCCCAGGGGGAACCTGCGGGCTTAATATGGCGAACCACATCCTCTAAAGTGGAGAGGATCACAAACTCAAACTGAGTAAAAACAGCAGTGCAAGGGACAGAGCCAGAGGGGTCAGAGTCAGGAGCTGTGATAAGAGTCCTGATGGTGACAAACTTTTCAATAAAAAAGCTCAGAAAATTATTGCATATATCAGGAGAAACTTCCAAACAGACATTTGGTGGAGTATTAAGAACAGATATAATAATCTTAAATGACACACGTGGGTTATGACGGTTGGAAGAGATAATATTTGCAAAATATTCTCTTTTGCCTCTTTGACAGTGTTCTGGTAGTGATGCCAGTAGTCTTTTAGAATTAGAAATGACACTTGCATTTTATCCTTTTTCTGCGTTCTGCTCGATGACAGTCCCTCTTAACAGTACGAGTTCTGTCATTAAACCAAGGCTCAGGTTTGGCCTTAGGCTGGTTTTTAATGGAGCCACAGAGTCCAAGATTGTTTTACAGCGAGAATAAAACCAGGAATTAAGCTATTCTGTATGAGAGGAGACCAAGTCAGAAGGGCCACAGAGCTGATTAAAAGCAGCAGAAAACTGCGCGGCAGTGGAGGGGTTAATAACCCGATAGCACCAAGTGGCAGCGCAAGATTTAACTACAGTATGTGTAAAACCAATATTGAATAACACAGGCAAACGATCTGAGAGTATAGAGTCACAGATCTCCAGATTAGTGACAGGCAGACCATATGACAGAACAAGGTCCAGTGTGTGTCCGTGCTCATGTGTAGGTCCAGGCACGGACTGTACCAGGTTAAAAGAGTGAATAAGCCTTAAAAGTCCTTTACCAGTTGTTTATGGTAAATGGTAAATGGCCTGTATTTATATAGCGCTTTTATGGTCCCTAAGGACCCCAAAGCGCTTTACATATCCAGTCATCCACCCATTCACACACACATTCACACACTGGTGATGGCAGCTACATTGTAGCCACAGCCACCCTGGGGCGCACTGACAGAGGCGAGGCTGCCGGACACTGGCGCCACCGGGCCCTCTGACCACCACCAGTTTATCAGGACAACACTTTCCAAGAACAGCAACAACAACATGAATTGCTGAGTCTGTATAGATGTTCACTCTTTTTCCGTCTGAGAGTTGTAGTGCTTTGGTGAGAGCTACACTTTCACACTATCCATCATGGCTCTGACTCACCATAGCAAATTTGCTCCTCTGTAACATCTGTCAGTATACAAGGTGAGATCTGTATGCTCCAATGGCTCAGTTTGTAGATCTGATCTCAATCTGTTGTCCTTAACTGCTGTCTCTATGCAGTCATGTTGTTGATGTTCCACTGACATCATTTCTTCAGCCATGTTGACTGCTTACATGCCATAAGTGATATACGGCTGTGTAAGCATGCTGGAGATCTTTATCTTCCTTGATGATTTCAAAGAAATGAACGTGAGTGCAAAAAATGCCAAAACTCCATGGTTAATGTTGATTTTTAATGGTTTTTGATGGTTTTTGTTGTTGTTGTTTTGTTTTTTTAATGGTTGACTTTTGCTTGTGCTTTTCCATATTGTCCAATCTTCTGTTTTACTCCCTCCTTTTTCTGAAAAAGCATGGCATTTACAATTCCGTCTTTTTCAGAAACATCCATGAAAAAATCAGTCTTGTAGTCTGGTGAGGCAAGGAGCACTGCTTGTGCCAATATCTGTTTGGTGTCAAAAACGCATACTCCTCCTTCCTGAGTCCAAGTCAGTTCAGCTGTAGAGTGTTTGTTGACAATGGTTAAAATGTTCAATGTTGAAATTTTTGCTCCAGTATCAGCCATTAAGCAGATCTTCTCACCCTCATTTGTACACATCACCATTGCCTCTGTCTTAGGTGTTGTAACTGGACCTACATATACTCCAGGGCCCCATGAATATGGGTTTTGCTCCAAATCTCGGGGACCACCACTGGCTGGAGCATTTGTCTGTAGTTTGTTACTCTTCCTTCGCCATAGTCTGGAATCCTTGTGGTCCAGCTATCGATCTCTGGGCCCTCATTTGTTGTGGATATTGGGTCGGACATCGGACGGTCACCTGACATAATGTTGCAAGTGCTTTCTCCATAACAAATCTGCCATAAAACTCAATCCAACCACCCCATCAAGCAAGTCTGGCACAGATCTTGGCAAACCAATTTCACTCTGATTTCTCCACAAGTGTATGGTTGCCTCACTCCTATCAGGCAGCACTCCTGTGTGATGTTCTCAAAGTAGGGCTACTCGTTCCAGATATTTAGTCAAGGACTCATTGGCTTCCAACTTCAATCCTTTAAGTGCCCTTAGATTTTCATACAGTGTTCTCATATGTTCCCACAGAGCGTTCCTGAAGGGATCAAATTGATCGCTATCATGGGTTCCAGAGCCAATCCTAATTCCTTCCAGCAGTTTTCATGCACTGTGTTACCCCTTCTGTTCAAGAAAGCAAGGCACGAGAAGGTCTCTAATGGCAAGTGCCTCTCCTGCTGTGTTGTCTTCAAAAGTCAAAATCCATGCTGGTGCTCCAGCACACAAAGGTGGTTTTTCTCACCAGTCCTTCTATATCTCTGAGATAAACTGGTTCTCCTGTCATTGTTATATGAACTGGCATAGCAAGTGGCTGATGTTGCTTTTTTACCTCCAGTCTGGTCCAGTGCATACCGCTACCTCTGCTGATCGATGCAGATAATTCTTGATAATCAAATTCATCCTCTTCAGCTTCTTCTTCAATCTCATGTTCTCCTCCTTTAAAAAGGACCATCTTCTTTCCTCCACACAAAGAAGTCAGCTGTTGTTTCTCTCCCTCTCCCTCAGGTGGGACATTCATTGTCCCTGGATTCAACTTCACTGGATGACTGGTGTTCCCAGGTGTGCTGTCAGATCTAGGCAAACTCAAACAGTCAGGTAGAAGCTCCAGGTGTTGTAGTCTGTACCCCTTCTTTGTTTGTTCTTTGTGATGATGTTTGTAATTTTTGGTCTTCACCTTGTAACTTGTAGTTTGGATCTTGGATTCTTACTTGTCTTTCTTTTCCTCTTAGCATCCAATAGCACATATCTAAGGTTGTCATCACGTGCTCTCGCTTCTTGTCCATTTCCTTCCTCTTGGAGCCTCCTGATTTTCTCCCTTTTCCCATCCATTCTGGTTGCTCATATTCTTCATTGGCTTGCTTCTCTATTTGGAATATATTCCACTCCTGGCTATTTACCCCCCAAGACAAGATGCTATATCTAGGAATAAGGACTCTCTTACTCGCAGGTCTAATTATTATTTCTTTCCTTTACTTTTCTGTTATGTTTTTTTATCTCTGTTATTCTTTGAAACCAAAAACTAAATTCATCTCCATCAATTGCTAAGAATTAGACGATCAACCTCTATTTGAAAATGATGACAATGCAATGTTTTTCTCTTTTCACAAAACTGCAAACTTCAACTGTAAAGAAAGTAATTCTGAAATAAAACTGCAAATTTAATTATTCTAATTTAAAGCAAGCAAAATCAGAGCTGTTCAACCCAGCTGGTAAATAATTCAAAAACAAACACACTGTACTAAACTAATAAAAGGTGAAATCAACAAAGTCAAAAATCAATGTAAGAATTAACTAAAAAAGAATCTGTATCAGTACTTGATTAAAAATTAATCAAACAAAAATAAAAGTCAATTTAGCAATTAACTTAAGAGTAATCGTCTTCAGAATCAAACCAAACAAAAATGAAAATTAATTTAGAAATTGACTCACGCAATTAACTGTATATATGAATCAATCAAAGAAAATCATATGGCATAATCAGAAAAGCAGTTAATTTTAGATTATAAGATCAAGATGCTAAGATCAAATGCAAAAACAAAACAGATAGCCCCAAGACTGTTTACTTGTCATCAGCTGATGACAGAAATTAATCCCGAGATCAAATGCAAGGATCAGAAACAAACAGCAGTTACCCTTTTTTTTTTTTTTTTTTTTTTTTTTTTAATACCTGTCCCGTTTGGTTCTTTTGCCATCAGAATTATTGTCTAAAGGCGAAGAAAGATGCCCAACGGATTTACTTTACCAAATGGACCATCCCAGCCTTGCCGTAATGGTCCATCTGATTCACCTTTTATTGTTTATTTTATTTTCACTTGCTGAATACGGGACAGACTTAACTGGGGGAAAGAAAGGGGAGAAAGAAAGAGGGAAAGAAAAACAGCGGGGGAAGAGGGACGGGGAAAAGGGCAAAAAACCAAAAACCAACAGAATAAGCAGACAAAAAAATACATATATCGATCACCTGGATCACCTGTTGAGAAAGAAAGAGAAAGCAAGCAGAAGAAAACGAGAGTAATAAACAACATCACAATGATCTATGGGAATATGACAGTAAATACTAAATGTTAGACATTATTGTGCAGCGCGTAAGATTGACAGTGCACAGTGTGCTTTGAGGTAAGAGCCAAAAAGGGTGTAGTTTGTGTGTGATCACCTGTGTGTACACCTGTGAGCATGAACGCGCTTGTTTTTAAAAGGTTCCTTCATGTAATGATCTGCTAGAGGGTGTGGGGGGTAAACAGCAGTTACCCTAAGAGTGTTAACTGATAATGCAATTAAAAGATGAAGATACAAAGATCAGATCAGATCAAAAACAAATAGCAGTTAATTCTACAGCAGTTTACTGATAACAACTAATGACAGATCAATTATTTCACACTGTAAACTGTAAAGCTGCTATGTTGGTCATTTTAAACCGCTTCAAAGTCAGTTCAAAATTTCAATTGTAAATTTTTAGACTGTTATTAATCCTTTTTACCTCAAAATGTATATTTTACTCCCCTTACCTCAGTCTCAAATTGTACATATATTTATTCTTCTTATTCTTACTCTTCCTATATTTATTGTTGTTCTTTTGCACTGTATAGAACTGGAGCCTGGTCTTCTCGTCTCTCTATATACTGAACTGTATATAGCAGAGATGACAATAAAGTTTACTTTGACTTTGACTTGAATTGAAAGATCAAAATGCAAAAACGAATACAAAACAAATACCAGTTACTGCTATAGCTGTTAAGTGATTGCCAAACAAAAATAAATGTCAATTTAATATTTATCCTCAGAAACATCTAATTGTTTATCAAACAAAACAAAGTCAATTTTGACTTTGTTCCTCATTATCTGTTCCTTTCCTGGAATGACAGAGATCATGACCACTACTCATGCTAGTTCCTTCATCTGGGTAGGAATTTTCTCCAGGACCTGGGTCAGGTTCTTTTCAAATATTTATCTATTGTTATTACACGCTGCATCGTCTCACTGCATGACTATTGTGTAATATCTCCTTCATCTTCTTCTGTTTTACTGGCAGTTGGCAACCCATTTAATTAGAGCAGGTAGTTGTACTGCCTTCTAGTGGAAGAGAATGTAATTGTTCTGCCCGTTACTCATGCCAATAGCTTAGAGTACGAATCAGGTGGAACCAGATAATCTTCCACGGCACACCTGACCATTTCTGACAGCACACCTATGTGCCACAGCACAGTGGTTGAGAAACCCCGGTTCAGAGTATGTAGAGTATCAGAGTTAGTGCTTAAGAAAAAGCAGGAGGATCTTATGAAATCAAATGTGTTTTATTATTAGAAATCTTGATCCCTTACTTCTGTGGTTTTATTGATATATTGCAGTTTCTTGTTGTCACCTTAAACACATGATGTGTCTCCTCGTTTAGTTGGAGGAATGTAACTTTAATGTCTTTGTTTTTTTGTCTTGTGTAGTTCATCATGTTTGGAATTGTCAGCATTTTGTCTGACAAGTATCCAAGTCCATGTCTGGTGAGTAGTTCAGATGTACCTTAGAAGGACAACTTGAATTTCGTCCCTTCTTTTTCCTGTTTAAGTTGAAGATATGAAAGTAGAAGTATAATATTCTATTTCAATATACACGTTTACGCCAGTTCTCATGTATGCACATCTATGTATATGTATTTATGTAGGATGGAGCTGCAGAGCTTTTTAAGATTAATACCAACCACTGCAAGCTTTCCTGCAGTGACTGACTATAAAACTTTTAACCGACCAGCTTTCTAATGTTGAAAATTTGATTTTACATTAACTGACACATCTTGTATTTCAGGTTATCATCAATGTGATTCTGAATCTGACTGGGGTTGCTTTTGCCATTGCAGCCATTGTGCTGTACAGCATCAGTGTATCTAATATCTATTGGTTGGAAATTTGTGAGGAATGCTACTGCGGCGAAACAGTAATTATGGTAAGTGTAGGTAAGGGTAGTTCAGGTTAAAATACCTAACTGACAAGTGGAAAAAATACGGTTTTAATTGTTTCGTAGATATGATCACAGGTTTCTGCATCTGAAATCTGTGGATTTGCAGCTGGTGATCAGATAATAGTGTATGTAGGTTTTTGACTGTAGGATGATGTTGCGATCACAGTCACGTCTGTACAGAAGTCTCTGCCCGCTCTCCGTTCAAAGGCTCTGAGCCTGAGTCACAGGGATATTACTGCAATAAAATTGAACACTGTTGTTTGTATCCCAACAGATGCTCTACAGAAGCATCATTGCTGTGCTAATTGTGCTGTCAGTCCTGGAGCTCTGTGTCACCATCAGCTCAGTCGTCTTAGGGATCAAGAGTCTGAAGAGCAAAGAAAAGGGACAAACCAAGGTAACAGACTAGCATCGCTTCAAGGGGAAACTATTATTTAAGCAGAGACTGTTGGCTGAATATGTGGAGGGTTTTTTTTTTTTTCTTTTGTTTTTGTTTTGTGTGAGTTCTTATGTGGACGTTTATGAATATTTGGTGACTAGCTCAAAAGCCAAACAGATTTATTTATTTTACTTTACCAATATTTTCTTTTTTAGAGCACTGATGACCCAGAGCTCTACAAACCACTTCTAGAGGAAGATACCACTGAGCCTACAGCCTGAATGTAATTGTGCTGTGAAGCATTGTAAGCATGGGCCTTTACAGCTTTGACTCTGTACTGCAACATTATCATGTACCTCTCTTGCATTTTTTATTACTTTGTTGTTTTGCTTTGGTTTTGGTTTTGTTTTTTTACTATATTGGTCCATGTTACATGATAATAACAGAATCTGTTGCACATTTCATCAGCATTTGACTACAGACGTGAGGGCTGTATGTCTTTAGTCATTGAAGTTGAGGCACTGAGGCAACACTGTCTATATACTTTTGGCAGTGATGTTATTATTTTAGTTGTGACCATCAAGTGTGCATGAGGTTAGATACAGTGTGTTTTAGTGGCAAAAGCAACCACTTCTAATATTATAACTATGCTTAAAAAGGTTATCACATTTTTAAGCATAGTTATTATTAGAATAAACGTATTTAAAATTCTATAATGACATGTAATTTGAAGCCATCTTCAAGCTTTTGAGATCATGCATATACTGTATATAGAAATATGATCCATGATGTCAAGAGATGGGTTATGAACTCTTTTTGTGAAGCTGCGGGCTGAGTGTTTTCGTCATTGTGGTGTCTTGAAATGACTCAAGAGTTTTTCAAGTTTCGTCTTCTTTATTAGTGCTAGTACGACTGGACTGAGGATGATCTGCAGGGCAGTTTGGACAGATACTAGAACCTTTTTGAATGGTTATGACAACTTCCCGTGCTGTGGATTTTTGGATGACATGTATACCTATACCCCAAGTGGAGGAGTTTAAGTATCTTGGGGTCTTGTTCACGAGTGACGCGAGAAGGAAGCGGGAGATCGACAGACTAATTGGTGAAGCGGCCGCAGTACTGGTCTGTTGTGGTGAAGAGAGAGCTGAGTGTAAAAGCAAAGCTCTCAATTTACCGGTCGACCTACGTCCCTACCCTCACCTATGGTCACGAGCTGTGGGTAGTGACCGAAAGAACGAGATCGTGGATACAAGCAGCAGAAATGGGCTTCCTCTGTAGGGTGGCTGGCCTCTCCCTTAGAGATAGGGTGAGAAGTTCGGCCATTCGGGAGGGGTCAGAGTAGAGCCGCTGCTCCTCCACATCGAAAGGAGCCAGTTGAGGTGTTCCAGGCATGTTCCACCGGGAGGAGGCTCCAGGGCGGAAGAAAATGGATGGATGGATGGATGGATGGATGGATGTAGACCTATATATCTGCACTGAACGTCACCAGACGTTTTGATCTCATGCATTACAACCAAAACATGTCTCTTAAAGAAACAGAAAGAGTGCAACAGAAATAGTGAGCACATCACAATAAAATCATCTTAAGGATCATAACAGTACTATATAATCATATATATACACACACTATACCTACACTGAAGTGTTTATATATATTGGAATTAGCATTTTAAGCATTTAACCTATATATTTAAATTGTATGTAACCAATATATTTAGGCCAAGTATTATCCACATCATAAGTTTATGCATACTGCTTGTTGTGAGATTTAATAAACAGGATTAATGTGTAACATTTGATCATGTTATGGCCTATTGTGACAAAGCACAACAAAGGGTTTATCAAACATGATCCATCTGAAGATGGCTCCTGGCCACACCCCTGACCTGCACCTGACCCTGCATCTGCTGTTTTTGGCTGGAGGACGAATGGAAAGTTACCCAGTAGCAGGAGGAGTGATTACTGACCCCTATAAAAGATGGGTCAGTGGTCCACCAGGCTCTTTTCTGTCTCTCTTGGTGAGACTCTGTGGTCTGTGCTTATGGCTCTACACCCCAGGGTTTGCTTTGCTTGCTTTTCTATCTGTTGTTTTTCTATTCTGTGTGTCTTAATGTACTATCTTGCTGTTCATATGAGTCTGTTTATTAAACTGTGTTTCAAGAATGCTTGCTACTTCTTTCCAGAGGATTTTTTTTTTGAGTGATTTGATTTTAATTGGATCTAAAAAGTTGGATCTCCACACCATTGGCTGGATAAGGTTATCATGTTGGCTTTGCGACCCGACACCGGTCCTGGAAAATCCCAAGAATTTCACTGGAGAAGATACTCTCAACAGTTATCATACAAGGATACATGAAATATGGAAGCTCATACATTTTATTAACCCATAGGACATATTAAAATGAAAGCAGTAAAGTCAGAGACACTGCACCCTCATTGGGAAAGCCTGATTGTTAGCCAATGATCATTCCTTGGATCATCCTACTTAACAACTTTTATTATAACCATAATTTACCAAATTAACTCTTATTTTTCTCAATACAGTTTACATGAGCACACACACATCAAGGAGTTACGAGCCAGGGGCGGATCTAGAGAAATGTTCTTAGGGTGGCATGAAAATCAAATGGGGTGGCAAAATCAAAGCTTTTTTTTTTTTCAAACACATGCAGGTGGTTACTGCATTTGAATCATTTTAACTGTATGTATGTTTACACATGTTTCATATACATATAGTCTATAACTTAATTATTTTCTGTAGCCCACATAATTAAACATTTCAGTTACATAAAACATGTACATTTTGATTTTATGTACTGTATAGCCTATACAATAAATAAATATGTAGCTCAATAAATACAAAATCCAGAAAACAACATGGGTGGTTCATTTACAAACACAAGTCTAACTTAAATTTCACACTATTTTATGTTAGAAAAAAATCAAATTGTTGCTCAAAGTTAAAAAAAAAAAATATGTCAGAAATCTGCCCTGTCATGAATACAAATTTAAACCTATTTTTTCATGATTTTTTGGGTCAACCCTCTAAAGTCCAAAATATAATTGGCCATTTCTTTTCAGCTCAACCTCATGTGTCTGAATTTAGTTGTTTTTTCAATGACACAAAAAAAAACCCACAAAATCCTAGTAGTAGTTTTTTTGTTTTTCTTTTACAATTTAAATTATTATCATGACTTGAAATGCAAATATAAACTGTAAATTTTGAAAACTTATGCACAAATTTTGTAAACATATACAAATATTTATTTAAAAATGCAAGCCTTACATTGGCGGGTTTTTTTTATTTTATTTTGTACAACCATTTAAAAACACTACTATAACTAAAATGAAAGAACAATCAGGTGTGACAATAAGATGCCCCACAAATTATTTGTGCCATTAAAAAACATGTTTGTCCGCCACAAGACATTCCATTTCCAGAGTCCAACAACATGTGTGAAATCTGAAATGCAAATGGTGTTGATTGAAATGTGCTCTGGTACAACCATAGGCATTACCACTGAAAACAAGAAAGAAAGCTCTAAGGGCTGAACCAGTGCTGGACTGGGACAAAAAATCGGCCTGGGCATTATGACTGGAGACTGGCCCACCAGGTATTATAGGAACGGCAATAAAGCCTTTGAATGGAAAAAAAAAGCTGTTGTGACAGTGATGTACACTGTCTTGTTGGTATATATACTGCTCAGAAAAATAAAGGGACCACTTAACATAATGTAACTCCAAGTCAGTCACACTTCTGTGAAAGCAAACTGTCCACTTAGGAAACAACCAAATTCCAAAATTCATTAACCTGCATTTCTACAACAATTTGCTGTTTCAGTTAATGGCTAAATAAACAGATAAAAATCAGTGCTTTGATTATTATAATCTGGTTCCTTATCCTGGGGTTTATGTGGTAACACTGCTGCTTTCATACTATGTGTCCACCAGAGAGCAGCTTTCAGTTTTCAGTTTTATTTGTCATATGCAAGTTAGCCCAGGGTCAACATTGCAATGAAATGTATTTAACGAGCAGAAGACAGTCACTCAGCAGAATGGTACAGTAGAAAAAATAAATAAATAAATAAATAAATAAAATAGTAAAGAGCAAAATATTAATAGGATGTAGTAAAAGAAAAAAAAGAGATTTCCAGTTAACTGACTAAATATATATATGTATGTATAAATATATGTACACACTAGTGATTAAATAAAGAAAATCTGAAATAGGAACGTGATGTGGGGGCGGGGGATATTGCACAGTGGCAGGAATGAGCAGCAGTACAAACTGAACAGTACAAAACTTTTTTAGTGGCAGTTATTACAGTATTGCACTTTTAAAAATATATATAAATACCAATAAAGTGGAGTGACCAGTGCAGATTATACAGAGTACTTGTGAAGCTTCTGAGTGCGTCCTGTGGACTGTGTTGTGTGTGTTTAAGTGTTGTGGTTGAGGTGTCATATGGCTTGATGGTAGAAACTGTTTTTAAGTCTTGTACTCCGAGCAAACAGACGCCCGTAATGTCTGGCAGATGGTAACAAGGAGAACAGCTGATGTGCTGGGTGGCTGTGGTCCTTGATGATGCTGTGCGCTTTACGGAGGCATCGCTGGAGATAAATGTCCTGAATGGCAGGAAGCCTCATGTCAGTGATGTTCTCTGCTGCCTTCACCACGATCTGTACTGATTTACGGCTGCTGGCAGAGCTGTACCAGACTGTAATGCAGCTCGTCAGCAAGCTCTCAATTGCACACCTGTAGAAATTTGAGGTGATGTTGGCGTTCATGCCAAACTTCCTCAGCCTCCTCAGGAAGTAGAGTCGGTGGCGAGCTTTCCTGATAGCAGTGTCTGTGTGAAGGGTCCAGGAGAAGTCCTCGGTGATGTTGACTCCAAGGAATTTGAAGCTGCTGACCCTTTCGACCTTAACACTGTTTACAGGGAGTGCAGAATTATTAGGCAAGTTGTATTTTTGAGGAATAATTTTTATTATTGAACAACAACCATGTTCTCAATGAACCCAAAAAACTCATTAATATCAAAGCTGAATGTTTTTGGAAGTAGTTTTTAGTTTGTTTTTAGTTTGAGCTATTTTAGGGGGATATCTGTGTGTGCAGGTGACTATTACTGTGCATAATTATTAGGCAACTTAACAAAAAACAAATATATACCCATTTCAATTACTTATTTTTACCAGTGAAACCAATATAACATCTCCACATTCACAAATATACATTTCTGACATTCAAAAACAAAACAAAAACAAATCAGCGACCAATATAGCCACCTTTCTTTGCAAGGACACTCAAAAGCCTGCCATCCATGGATTCTGTCAGTGTTTTGTTCACCATCAACATTGCGTGCAGCAGCAACCACAGCCTCCCAGACACTGTTCAGAGAGGTGTACTGTTTTCCCTCCTTGTAAATCTCACATTTGATGATGGACCACAGGTTCTCAATGGGGTTCAGATCAGGTGAACAAGGAGGCCATGTCATTAGTTTTTCTTCTTTTATAGCCTTTCTTGCCAGCCACGCTGTGGAGTACTTGGACGCGTGTGATGGAGCATTGTCCTGCATGAAAATCATGTTTTTCTTGAAGGATGCAGACTTCTTCCTGTACCACTGCTTGGAGAAGGTGTCTTCCAGAAACTGGCAGTAGGACTGGGAGTTGAGCTTGACTCCATCCTCAACCCGAAAAGGCCCCACAAGCTCATCTTTGATGATACCAGCCCAAACCAGTACTCCACCTCCACCTTGCTGGCGTCTGAGTGGGACTGGAGCTCTCTGCCCTTTACCAATCCAGCCACGGGCCCATCCATCTGGCCCATCAAGACTCACTCTCATTTCATCAGTCCATAAAACTGGGCCTGGGATGCCGTCCAGTCCCGGAGCTTTGTGAGGATTGTCCTCCTGAGGGTAGAGGATCTGCTCTCTGCTGTCTGCATCAAAACAAGCATAGAAGTTGTTGAGCTTGTCTGTGAGAGATGCAGTGGGCTGAACACACACACACACACACACACACACACATGAAGAGAGAGAGAGTATGCATTGTATGCAAACGGCTACTAAACAGACATCATAATTCGTCATACAATGAGAACAGGACAAATCAACAATTGACACTGACTAATTAATATTATATTATTGTATATATTGTTTGGAGTTTAGTCTGTTACTGTTACTATTTTTACCATTTCTTCTTGGAGGAACTGTAACCCACATAATTTCCTTAGGGATTAAGAAAGTATTCTGATTCTTAATGTTTTAGGACAGCGGTCCCCAACCCCCGGGCCTCGGACCGGTACCGGTCCGTGAGTCGTTTGGTACCGGGCCGCGAGAGTTGAGGCTCAGGTGTGAAATGTATGGTTTTCAGGGTTTTTATCGTTTTTATCGTTAACTCGGTTTTCCTGGGTCTTTTCATGTGTGTTATGAATAAATCTTCTTTTTTCGGTACTGGCACTAGTTTTATTTTGTTGTATTTATCCGCGACACCTTATTGCCACTGCACAGTAAAAAACAGAGTGTCAATTTTACACTTAGAGAGTTGATTTTAACTCCGTTTCAGATAACATTTGGTCCCACTCAAAATTAGAGTAAAATTTACTCTATGGCCAGTGTTAACTTTTTAGTGTTAATTCTACTCAGTTTAGTGTCAAAATTAACAACAAAATGTGTAAAAATATTTAACACTGAGGGTTATTCACACTGTTTAGAGTAATATGATTTCACTTTATAGAGTTATTTTTAGTCCAAATTCACTCTAATGTGTAATATTTCATTTTCATTATTTTTTCATATTTATCATATGATGCTATATTTCTAAATGGCTGTGATCTATCCTATATTATGAAAATAACTACAAACATACAGGTTACAGTAACAGCATTTATTATGCATCTCATTTCAGTGTAATTTAACGTAACAAACTCTTACAAATGACAGCAGCATACAGTACTATGATGCTCACCAGAGAAAGCAATATGGGACCACAAAGAGAGCGTTGTCATTCACTCCATATGACAATTGTATGTCAAAAGGCCTTGGATAATGCAGGCTGTCAACAGGAAAGACAACTAAATCTTGCTTTGTCCTGGTCAACTCATAGGCATGGAAATGTTCTTGAAAGGCTACTGTACATAATGGCAAAGTGAGAAGTACCAGTTTCTCATGTATTATCAGAACTGACTCAATCTGGTAAAACACAGGCATTTCAGACACTACTTTGCCACAAATAACCAAATGCGGGCGGTAAATAATACCATTCTGTTTAGCCCAGTTCACTTTCATAACTTGAACTCTATTGGGCAGGTGCATTGCTATTGCAATTCCAGAACCTCCTTTTACCATATCTAAAGACACCATTTTTCCTGGACCAATGTCTAACCGACTAAAGGTTGTTGAAGATTGCCAAATGTATGCCATATAATTCTGGTGTTTTTTGGCCAGCGTCTTGGTGATATTTTTGAATGATTTGAGCTGTTTCTTGAAAAAATTGTGCTTACCTTCATAGCGCATGCACCAACTATGAAGTACAGGCCCTATTTTTTGGATGCAGCGAGGATAATGGATAAGAAAATGGTGCTTTGGTAAAAGTTTTTTCTGGGGATACAATATCTTGAACAGTTTGTGGTGTTCCACAATCAAATGTTTTAAATATACACACATACCTTGAGATAACATAGGAGAAAATACAATGTTAACTATCTGTAGTAATAAAAGTAGTAGACCCCAATGTTGGTCAGTAGAGGTTACCAAATCTCCAAACATGAGGGGAACATTCCTCAGTAAGCACCATGTCTGAATAGCATTCAGTCCCACATCATTAGACTCTCCACCTAAATTCACAGCCACTGGCCTATTGTTTTTCTCCATGAATCCATAATCAAAACTTTGTATTCTCAAATTCAGTTCTCCCAATGTAAGATGTTGTTCTTTTAAATACAAAAACAATAACTTCAGTTCGTACTGGGCCACTCCTTCCAAAACATCATGCATCACATCAACTGAGAAGTTCTCAGTTGTGTGAAAATATGTCAGTGAATTCAATAAGCATGAACTCTTTACACCAAAAACATAAGGAAGCAATGGATTATTAGACATTTCCTGACAGTGAGCAGTGTGGTTGTCTTTGGTGCGCAACACTATTTTGGCGGAATCTTCAGAAAATTCTGTTTGAAAGTCATCTTTTTCAGCTAAACAAAACCTGCAACAGTACCTTGCACTGAAAGACTCCACCAGACCAAACAAGCTATGTAAGCCTAAATTATCACCAGTGACCTGTACCACACTGCCACGAACATAACCACCGAATAGTGGAATCTCAATACCATCGCTCTCTAACACTTTAATGTCTCGAACAATAGGAGCAAGAATTTCACTAAAACCATAATGTTTCAGATCTTGTGCATGAAATAAGGCACAAAGGTGTATGTTGGCCAAAAAAGAATTCCATTTGGGAGAGAAGTTTCTTAAGGTAAAATATACTGCACCCAACTTGTGAATACCTCGCTTGGAACCAAGAGGATTTGCAACCTCAAAGTCATCATAGAACATTTGGATCTGAACTGTGTGCTTTTCTGTTGAAAAAAGAGGGTGAGTCTTCAATAGAGATCCATCAGAAATATCTCTGAGTCTTGAATCACAAGTTTCTGATTTTTTCAACATTTCTCCAACATGCTGACTCTTAAATATTGATTCCAATGTTGATAAAATTGGAACATACATGAATTTATCTTGAACAACTGCCTGATCATATGTTCCAGTCTTTTTATTTCGCCTTGTGTCAAATCTTGAGCCAATTACACATTCAACTGGTTCTACAGTTTCCCACTTGTCTGATAAATATTTTGACCTCTTGTATTCCGAATTAAGAACTGAGAAAGGATTCTCTAACTCATCAAAACATGCTTCAACTTTCTTGCACATTTCTGTTTCTCTTTCATTACTAAATACATGCTTAATGACTGTTTCTTTAGCATGTTTTTGGATATCTTGAACAATCTCTTCCATGGAATTCACTACAGAATTCACTACACTTTGGCCTACACCTGCTGCCTTTAGATCAGAAATAACTGCTGCACAACTATTTACAAGGTCTGCTGAAGATATTTCCGACTCAGCTTCTAAATGTTCAGGCACCACATCAACATTAGCAGCATTACTTGTGTCCGTAACACTTTGAACTGGTGAAAAATCTAGTTCTGCAGAATCAAATGAACTGCTTACGTGGCATTTGTTCAGGTGCTTTCTAAAGCCAGAAAAACTACTAAAAGAACGTGAGCATCCCACTTGGCCACATTTGAGATATAGTGTCCTGCCAGTACAGAGACCATGAATTACCTTAAGGTGTTTTACAAGGCTGTTTGGTCTACCATGATCACTTTTGCAAAGAAAGCACTTCATTATTTTGATCTCAATGGATACTAACGCACCATTCTTGCTCGCAACTCTGCAACTCTGGGAGTTTCCTTTGTTTCCCCAACATCAATGGTGTAAATGGTTGTTTGCAGAAAAGTGAAAAAGTTGGTCAGGGATGAACTGTATGACGTATCAAAGACATAATGGGCCTTAAAGAGTTCATCAAGGGCTCCTACTGAACCTGTTGCTTT
The DNA here is from genome assembly GCA_029532605.1 of Oreochromis grahami. Taxonomy (NCBI): domain Eukaryota; kingdom Metazoa; phylum Chordata; class Actinopteri; order Cichliformes; family Cichlidae; genus Oreochromis; species Oreochromis grahami. The sequence continues at coordinate 42,148 of JAQSNX010005648.1, forward strand.
ACATGGAAGTGCATGCTTGTCAATCACAATGAAGAAGGTGTGAATGCTGTTTCTTGTGGGTCCCTGAGCAAGAAGGTAGGGCTGACTGCTTCGGATGATGTTGTCTAGATGCTGCTGTACACTGGTTCCAGCCTACAACAACACATTAAACAGCAGTATTTAGTGACTATCCCATTAGATTAGATCACCTTACTGTACATTACAATGGCGGTGATGGAATATATATTTTAAATAACATACCTTTAGGAATTTGATGAGGTTATCGACAGCTTGAGATGCAGACATCTTTCCTGGTCTCTTTCGCCCTTGTGCAGATGGCGGTAGCAGATGTAGCAGCAGCAAGATAGCAGACATGTCACTGTCCCAGCCTACAGACGAATAAACAAAGAATTACTCCAAAAATACATTCAATAGACAGAATTACCTATATAATCAACAATGGCAAATAAAAACAGTCAGAGTCATACCATTCTCAACTTCAGTAGCTGACTCAGCATTGCACATCAACTCCAAGAGCTCTGAGGTGGGTACAAGTCCATGACTTTCCTTTAAAATCTTTGATTTAAGATCGATGGGCCATCTCTCCAAGAATTTGTTGGCAGTGACCTCATCAAACAGGAGTCTGAAATCTTGTTCTATCTATAATGCAAAAATAGAAGATAAGAGAGGTGTAATGAGTGAAACTGCAAGCTGCATGGAATATTTCGGTGATTCAACAAATGAAGATGTCTTACCAGTCCTGGTGTGTCCAGAAACCGCGGGAAGACTATGAAGACATCTGCTGCATTCTTATCATCGCTGACCATTGAATGCCGATAAATGAAGGTAGCTTTCATCTTTTCACGGATCGTGTCTTCATCCGCAGAGTGTTTCAAAAGAGCAATAGCTGCTTTTACATCCTCATCTGATAACACTGTCTCAGTGGTGAGTGGTCTGGATCGACCACGGCCTGGCCCGCCAACTTAAGAAAAAACAATTTGATTGACTCCTGCCTACAAATTAGATCAGAATCATTTAAATCACAAGTGAACTTACTTTTAGGAGATTTGGAAACTGAGACACTTCTTTCCTCTGCAGCTTTTCTTTGAATGGTCTTCAACCGCCACGCAAGGTATCCTGAACCGCTCTCTGGATCATAGTAATGTTCCTATGTAATTAAATACAAGCAGAATGTTATCAACATTTCTGAGAGCAACTATGTGTTTAATGTTGCAAAGTCCTCTTTACTTACATATCCATGTTGTGAATATGGGTCTTCCAGATATGGAAACAGAGCAACAATCCCCTGCGCATACGTCACTCTTACACTTTTAGGGGGAGATGTCCTAATGTATAAATTCAGTGATGACCGTCACTCAATTGGCATTGAACATCACAATTAAAAATAATACAATACTAAAAATGTTTCTTTATAGACTACATTTATGATTCTTACCCATGTGTTTCTGTCATCTCAGCAGCAAGTATGTTTATCATCTTTCTTCTGGTTGCATCTGTCAGAGATTTGGTTTTTGCATACTCTTGTATGATGTGTTCACCACCAGGCTTTGTTGTTAGGATTTTTTCAATCAACTTAAATAGACATAAAATATGAAGTCAGAATTTTTTTAAACCTTGAGAAAAACTGGAAAATGATTACATAAAAACACTTCACATCAAACATGCAAATTAGAATAACAATGTTCACTACCCACAGCTTTTGCCTCATAGTTTATATGGCATGGCCTTTTAGGTTGTCTTTCTTCAGTGGTGGCTGCTTCTTCTGGAGGGTCACACATTGTGAAGTTTAGAATGATTGTATCATCAGATGGAGAAGATGATGATGATGATAGAGATGCACCTGTGCATTAAGGAACATGACCAAAGCAGAAGCATTAAATTTAACTGTTAATGCTCCAATCTCAACCTTTAAATTTAATATAAACATATACGTATGTGAGTGATTACCAAGTTCTTCATTGCTCAGCATGACTCGGAAGGTTCCAGGTGACCCCTTCACTATTTCTTCAAACACCTCTGCGTCTACTTCTGTGTCAGACTGGTCAAACACCTTCATATCTAGCTGTCTGCCTTCTGGTATGTTAAATTTTAGGCACACTGAAGTAAGGTAAGAGAAAAGAAATGTTACAGAAATTGTTAAAAAAAAAAAAGGCCATGCATTTTCTTATCAAATGGTAGAGTAAGGCTATGTCTTCACAAAATATTGATGAGATGAAGCTTAAGCATATAGGTAATTCTCATTCATTGTTGAAGTAGAAACAATTATCAACTTAGGTAGTTGAGTAAGAATATAATTAAGCTTATAATTAAGCTGGTATATTGACCAGGTAAACATTGTAATATTGTTTTATCCTGATATTCTAACCTTCTTTCATGAAAGCATCAAATGTCAGGTCAGACAGCCTAACATACTTCTGCTCCCCACCAAACAAAACACGCAGCAACATATTCTGTTAACAAAACAAAGAGGAAAAAAATAATAAAGGAAAGAGTTGAAGACTGTGGATGTTCTTTAGAGCTTTAGTTTTTATACAAAATAGAAGCAGTTAAAAGTTATTACTTAGCAGCTACAGTATGAAGAAATAAGTAACAGATTAACTGCTAATAAAGATCCTTTATCAACCAGTGTTACTGCAAATGGACCAAGTGTGACTAACATCTAATATTGTTTAATAACTTTAGGCTACGTCCACACGTACCCGGGTATTTTTGAAAACGCAGATTTTTCTATGCGTTTGCACCTTTCGTCCACACGTAAACGGCGTTTTCGGTCACTGAAAACGGAGATTTCTAAAAACGCCTGCCAGGGTGGATATTTTCCAAAACTCCGTTTTTGCATTTACGTGTGGACGAGAAAAACGGAGAAAACGCAGCGTCAAAGGTGTGCGCCTGTTTTGACGTCACACTGTGCGCCACGTTATTGTTTCGGTTTAATAAATTTCTACAGTACTGTTACTGTTAATTGTACTCTCTGCAGTGTCTAAATGCATACATATACACACACAGTTACTGTCCCTCCACATATAGGACTCGGTTCTGCTTCTTTGCCCCATCTTTGTTTACTATTTCCCACCGAGGCTTCTAGACTTCTGATTGGCCAACATTTCTACAGGTTAGGAATATATCGCCACCTGTTGCTTTGGCATGTTCCTAGCAGCGTTTTCCTTCATTTCTGCGTTTACGTGTGGATGGGATTATTTTTAAAACGAAAACGGAAAGTCTCCGTTTTCAAAAATACCCGTGTACCTGTGGACGTAGCCTTAGTCTACTTTACAAGTATTGGTCGCTCTTACTGCAAATTCGCTTTATTTATGTGAACAATTAATGTATATTAACATATCATTAACATTGCTGTGAGTTAATTTATACAAAATACTCTAAATTAATTCTAAATTAGTGTATGCCTTTGGCATTTGCTTAAAAGAATATAAATCAGTAGAGTAAACTTTATGGTAATGTTACCCACTTTTTCTGATAGTTCGTTGGAAGCTAATTAGCCATTATTAGCTTAATAATAAACGATAATTTAGTTGTTAAAACGATCCCATTCGACATGTGACAATAATATTATCTAAGCTGCACTTAGAAGAAATACATAGTTAACATGTTTTAGGTTAATCTTAACTCAGTGAGAAGATAACGAACATTTGAACTTTTAGCAACTGTTAGCATGTAGCTACTCGACAATATCATTAAACCTATGGGTAAATGCTGCTAACATGTCCTCACTCGACATCAGTGTAACTATAAAGAGCTATTTAGTTTAAAAATACTTATTAAACAATGTTACCAGTATGGGAATGTTAACTTAACTTACCTGACTGTGGCAGCTCTTCGGAGAAAATTCCACGTGTGTCACACAGCTCTGAGACCGCGCACGCCTGCGGACTGGTACTAATCAACACTGTGTGGAGTTAAGTCTTCACTCCGTGTCTATAGAACTTTACACTGACTTTTAACTCTGACGTTAGAGCTGGTTTACTCCTCACAGAGTTGTAAATACTCTCTCTAGGTTAAAATAGGTTTACACTGAAATATTGACACTCCATTTTTTACTGTGTGGTTTAATTTTGACAGAGAGCAGGGCTGGGTAGCTGTAGAATATATATATATATATATATATATACGGGAAGGGCGGTGTATACGAGTCTGGCCTAAGTCTTCGGTCAGAAAGACTGCAGCAGTCCAGGAGTTTTTAGTTCACTGTCTTTAATGAAACTTCACAGAAGAACTGGTTACAGCAGGGCTTGCCATGATAAATCCAACTGTGGTACAGCCAGATATGCACTTATAATTGTGGCAGATGCAGTATTGGTGACTAAAGCATGGTTTTCTGGAAACAGAAACAGGCAATACTATAATTAGCAGGGTCAAAGATAACTAAGCAACAATCAGAACACATCATCTACTCAGACACAGCAATATTTTACAATGTCCACAAGGGGTCACCGTAAGACCACAAGTTGGCTAAATGGCACATATATTCCCAGTTGCTAGTACCAAGGCAAGAATGTGGCAAGCTAACAACAGCTAAACTAAGCAATAAATAACAGAAAAATCCTTTAACCGCGGGATGTAATTGTTGGAGGAGATTCTGGCCACTGGTATTAACTTAGTGCAAATTAACTAAATAATTAAATAATTAAATAAACCTACTAACGTGATATCAGTGTACCGAGGCATAACTTTAGCTTTAACATGCACAAACAACTATAACTATTATCGTACTAGTTAACCTGTCAAAGGTAATAACACTTACAGTTTCATTAACGCACACGGAATCACACAAACTGCGTTACAGCTGCCGTGCTCTGTCGCTGCGCCTTTCGTCTCTCACTCCCACTCTCCCTCTGCGTGATGTGCACATGATCAATGATGCGCTCATTCGGGTGCGCTTGATTCTTGCCTCTAGCCATCCTGGGGCCGAGTCAGCAGGGAATTTGCACAGTAGCCGTAGTTTTTGTTGACCGCAGCACAACGAGTTTCCCCTTGTTGCATTAGAGCTGTGATGTTTTAAGAGTTTGAATCGCGAGCCGATCACATTGCTCTGTAAACTTTTCAAGCACTTTAACCCTGGAGAACCCATGGGGTCAGAGCCGACCCCATTGGTTTTCTAGGGAAACCCATTGGTTTTCTAGGGAACCCATGGTTCTCCAGGGTTTTAATAAACAAGCAAGCAATTCCACCTCTCGCATTATTGCGTAAAGTTGACAGCGCGTCAGGCAAATAGGCAGGCTCAGTCCCCGGCCTCTAGCGACTGTGTCCTTGTCTTGTCTCGTGTTTTTTTGTCTTTCACTCCCTGGAACACTCGCTCATAGTCTGTGTCTAAAAACCTAAAGAGAACTATGGATTTGATCAACTGGTCTCTGAATGCTATTGACACCCTCTTCTCAACGAGAAGTCTGGGCTCGGGAGAGCCCGAGTGCCCTGGAGGGACCTTCCCTGCCGGATACACGATGGACGGGTGGCAGAATTGGAGGATCGTGTGCCTGGCGGGACTGTCGATCGAGGACGCTGAAGATATCTACCTATTCGGAACCATGATAACAGGGTTCTTGCTGATCGGAGCTGGCTTGGCCCTGGCTTATCAGAGAATTAAGAAAGCGGAACCGGCTGTCCAAACTGCCACAAAGCTGCCCGCTGAGATTCAATTGACGGGACGAGGTGCGGGTTTTCAGAAAGGGCTCACAGACGGGGACGTGGTCAAGAGCTTGGAGGCAATTGCGGCTGCAGTGAATACTCAGAACAACATCTCTGAGTGGATATTGGGACACATCAGGGAAGAATCCGCTCAAATCAACAACTATGGGCGGAAGTTGGAATACATCACGGATCAGTTGGCTGCGGTCGCGAGGTCTCAGAATCTGCTCTGTGAGCAAAAGAGTGACAAGATCACGGAATTGAAGGTAAATATCATCATGGAAAAACTCGCAGCTATCCAACGGGTGATGGAGGGACCAGTGTCGGAGTGCTAAAAGAAACAGCTCGAAATTCTCATGAGTTGTTGGAAGACAATCGCAATCATAATGTGACTACCCTCCGGCACCAGCTGCGGGCTCAAGGCTGGAGCCGATCAAAACAATCCCTGATAACGACTGTGTTGAGACTGTTCCTTCCCATCCCATGCAAGGCCACCTGGGTTGGCTGGTAGACTGTTTACTTAGCCTGGCAGGGCGAAGGACACTGTCTCCGCTGAACTATGGATACGCACACACATACACTTACACTGATAAGCATACACTGATCCCCCTCCCTTTCCAAGCGCCTTCGATGCTTGTTTCCTGCGGGGGAACACGGCGGGTCTATGTGCCGCGCTGGAATGATAGCGCTGTGCAGGGCGGCTGCTGTGTTCGCTTCGGATGACTCCTCACCCCCCACCCATTCCCGTGGCTTGTCATGTCCTTCATAATGTTGTGCTGTGGACATTCATGTGCTTTTTTGTGCAGAGGAGTTTTTTTTGTTTCCTGTTCTCATGCTGTCCTATGGAAGCACAGCATGAGTAGGGGTCTCTTTTTTTCCTCTTGTACTTTCCCATTGTAATGTACATTTCAATGTTTTTTCTCTAATGCTACCAATCTCCGACCTGTATAATGTCTGTGTTGTATGTGTAAGGTCACGCATTTCACTGCAGGGCAACCTGCATGTGCCGAATAAAGCTTTGATTGATTGATTGAAGTCGCTACACTCCTCCTCTTCTTTTCTCTTTTTTTAAACTTTAAAAACGGGTTGTGTGTGAGACTTTAAATCAACAAAATATAAAATATACATTTTAAATTGTTATTGATCCCTTTGACCCCGAGTCCTAAAGTGTATATTTATTTTCTTACTCTTCTTATATTTATTGTTCGTTTACTTGCACTGCTGTAACTGGAGCCTCGTCGTCTCGTCTCTCTATATACTGGACTGTATGTAGCGGAGATGACAATAAAGTTTACTTTGACTTCAGCAGCGAGCAGGCGCACCGAGGGCTCTCGCGCTCACTTTTCGCGTATAGAATTTTGAAAAAACATCGGTGGAAATTATAAGTCTGTATCATCATGTCTGGTGTTTTCGTGTTTGTTGGTTTGTTTTTATTTTGTTTTATTTTGCGAGTTGGTAATTTTTGCTGCTCCAGCCAGCCAGAGGATCCCCCGCCGCCCCGCCCTCTCCTCCCTGTGCCGCAAGCAGCAGGCGCACCTCGCAAACGGAGGGCGCCCTTACTCCCAGCAAATGGGTGGTAGAAAACCGATCGGTGCCTATGACATTCCCAATATGCGCTGGCATGATGTCGAGGCAGCATGAGTACGAGCAATTTTTTTTTTTTGCCGATGCCCGTGATGCCGCCCCGGGCAACCGCCCGTGTCGCCCGTATCTAAAACCGCTACTGGCCTCGAGCAAGCCAGGATATTAGTTTACAGCCCGATATTAGTTTATACCCGATATGGCTGAAGTAAACTAAAGTCTAAAATACTTAGTCATTTGCTTAATAGTAATTTAACATTATATAATTCACATATAAAACTATGAATTGTAATTTTAAATGGTTTAAAAGCATGTAGAATAGCGTATGTTTCTCCTTTTTTTTTATCAAGAAGCAAAGACAAAACGGGAAAAAAAAGAAACAGGGCAGGGTTCGGTGGTTGAATCATCCGTCCCCACCAATGCCAAAACCAAATCTACGCCCTTGAGGTAATTCTTCCATATTTGATTTATTTTCAGTTATCTTTGTTTGTAACTGGATGTTGAGCAAAGGGTTAATTTTGATATCGTCCTTATGGGCGGAGGAACAACAGGAAAATCTCATCCAGCAATAACTGCGTAACAAACACAACCAGATATTAATTTGGCTCTTGGTTGCTTTTCTTCTCCTCTGACAAGTAAGTCAGTTTGTTTTACTGATTTTGTATTGTAATCCAGGTTAATGTGACGTAATCATTGGTAAACAGGGCTCTCAGATCAAAGCGGACTAACTTGGAAAGATGCAATGAGCTCCGTGGTGCCAGTCACCGGTTGAGCTGTATTACTGTAATTGTTAAATTACGTCGTATTACTGTGTCGACAACAAAGACTTTGATCGAAGACTTTTTTACATACATGTTTGTTTTTGTGGTCTTGGCTTTCCCGGATCAGTCGGCGCAGTTTCGCTCCCTGCTGCTGGTAGTGACGCAGTCACTTTATTTTTTTGAACTTTGACTCACAGGAGTAAAGTCGAGTTTCGTCCGCTTTGCAGCACATGCACGTCGAGTTTTCTCTCTGGTAGGTTACAGCACTTTCCTAATATGTGGAGGACCCCGAAAAAAAGTTTATAGGATTGCAAAAATGTCAACAAAGCTAATGAAAAGAGTTAAGTTCTGAATTTTTCATACAACAGCTTTACTCTGTTACTTAATTTCACGGGGAGATCGAATTACAATACAATTTTTCAGATATTCGTTTCATGATTTCAGTTTCGGTGTCAGAAATACTCTCCCACGCCATTTTATTGGGTCCTCCATCAAAGCCAGGATAGAGCCAGGCTTTTGTTTACACTAAATTCTGACCTGCGTCCAAAATTTGGGTTAGGACGGAAATCGAAACTCATTAGAGCAGGGGAATATCTCCTGTTGTGCATTTTTGCTGAGCCAGTGTGAAATATAGCGCGAGTAGCCCCTGGTATGGTCTTCTGCACCTGTAGCCCATCTGCTTCGAGCTTCGACATGTTGTGCGTTCAGAGATGCTTTACTGCATACGTTGGTAGCAGTGAGTAATTATGGGAGTCAGTCTTGCTTCGTTTAATGTCAAAGAAGTCTGGCCATTTTCTTCTGACCTCTATAATCAACAAGGCATTTTCTGCAGGTCACTGAATTTTTCATTATGGACATTGTTCTGTAAACCTTAGAGATAGTTGTCTAAGTAGATCATCAGTTTCTGTAATATTCAGACCAGCCCATCTGTCACCGAAGACCATGCCTCATTCAGTGTCACTTAAATCACCTTTCTTCACTTTATTTTTCCAATGTCTACATGCTTAAATACTTTAAAGTGCTTTCATTAGATATTTCCACTAACAAGCAGTTTAATGGTTAATAAAGTGACTGTGAGTGTTTATCTTCAGTAATGTTATTCAGTTAATCATCATCTTTATCTAATAGTGAAATGTATAGCACATGGACAGCAAATATAAACACAACTGCATCACTTTATGTAGTCGTTTATTTATATACAAGGTTTTTTTTTATTTCATTATAATTAACAGCCATTCAGTATAAGTTACAGTTAATGGAGCTCAACATGATTATAGGGTGATTTTATAAGAGTTAATATAGGATAATAGGTATCGAGTGATTTGGATTTTTAATTTCTTTATTTGTACAAGTTAAATATATATTTTGTTTTAATACTTCGATTAGTTCAGGCATTTCTCCACAGCTGGGGCCTTAATGTGATTCAGACCATTTTCATTTTTATCTACTCTTCTCTCTTTCAGTCTCCAGGATCTACAGGCAGGATGTCTGTCACTGTGTCCAAGGCTGATGGGGTCACTGTACTCACTCTGACCTCTGACCCTGATAGCCCTTGGCCTCCTCTGTGCCAGATCCTCAAGAACCTTTGCTACAGCCCAGTGTGCTGCACTGTGTCTCAGCGCCTAAGGAGCCTCAACAGAACTTCTCAGACAGTGCTGGGGGTGAGCTACAACCTTAAAAGCTTCAAATAAGTCAATTTTTAAAAAAATCATTAATTTTCTCTTTCTCCAATCTCAGAACTAAACTTTTGTTCTGAGCGAACTAACTTGTGGTTATATTACAGTCACCTTTGACCTTTTGATTGTTTCTGAAAGTTTCAGAACCCTTTTCCATGAAACTTTACACAAAATTAAACTGTAACTGTTCGGCAGTTTCAGCCATTGTGTTTACCCAAAAATCATTAGTCAAAGTGGTGCTGTACACTTTTTCCCTTTATCCGGTCGTGATACAGTGTAGAGAGAGAGAGAGAGTGACATGCTGCTCTCCAGCCATGTGGTCACCTGCTCAGCCACTGAGCCAAACAGAGACCCCAGGCAATATCTCACTTAAAATGACGCAATCTGAACTGATGATCAGATTTTTTTTTTTTTTGCAAATCATAAATAGTAACCCAATAATGCACATTAAAAATCAATAACTGACAACAAAGAATTCGGTTAAATTGAAATTTACTTCTGAATGTATTTACTTATTTATTGACATGTGGTTTTCCTGATTGATTTATACAATAGTAAATTGAAGCGATAAACCTTTATTAGTCCCACATGTGGGTAATTTGTTGAGTCACGACAGAGCGGAGCTTATATAGTTATGTAATATCCATCCATCCATTCGCTTCCGCTTATCCTTTTCAGGGTCGCGGGGGGCACTGGAGCCTATCCCAGCTGTCATAGGGCGAGAGGCAGGGTACACCCTGGACAGGTCGCCAGTCTGTCGCAGGGCCAACACACAGGGACAGACAACCATTCACTCGCACATTCACACCTAGTGACAATTTGGATTATCCAATTAACCTATCCCCACAAACTGCATGTCTTTGGACGGTGGGAGGAAGCCGGAGTACCCGGAGGGAACCCACGCAAACACGGGGAGAACATGCAAACTCCACACAGAAAGACCCCGGCCTGATGGTGGAGTTGAACTCAGGACCTTCTTGCTGTGCGGCAACAGTGCTAACCACCGTGCCACCGTACAGTTATGTAATATATTATATAAATAATATATCAGACATAAAGACCTGGATGGCCGCTAACTTTCTGCTTCTTAATTCAGATAAAACTGAGGTTATTGTACTCGGCCCTGAAAATCTTAGAAATATGGTATCTAAGCAGATTCTTACTCTGGATGGCATTACCTTGGCCTCCAGTAACATTGTGAGGAACCTTGGAGTCATTTTTGACCAGGACATGTCCTTCAATGCACATATTAAACAAATATGTAAGACTGCTTTCTTCCATTTGTGCAACATCTCTAAAATTAGAAATATCCTGTCTCAGAGTGACGCTGAAAAACTAGTTCATGCATTTATTACTTCCAGGCTGGACTACTGTAATTCACTATTATCAGGATGTCCTAAAAACTCGCTGAAAAGCCTTCAGCTGATCCAAAATGCTGCAGCAAGAGTCCTGACAGGGACTAGAAAGAGAGAGCAGATTTCTCCTGTTTTGGCTTCCCTTCATTGGCTTCCTGTTAAATCCAGAATTGAATTCAAAATCCTGCTCCTCACATACAAGGTCTTAAATAATCAGGCCCCATCTTATCTTAATGACCTTGTAGTACCATATCACCCTATTAGAGCACTTCGCTCTCGCTCTGCAGGCCTACTTGTTGTTCCTAGAGTATTTAAAAGTAGAATGGGAGGCAGAGCCTTCAGTTTTCAGGCCCCTCTTCTGTGGAACCAGCTTCCAGTTTGGATTCGGGAGACAGACACTATCTCTACTTTCAAGATTAGGCTTCAAACTTTCCTTTTTGCTAAAGCATATAGTTAGGGCTGGACCAGGTGACCCTGAATCCTCCCTTAGTTATGCTGCAATAGACGTAGGCTGCCGGGGATTCCCATGATGCATTGAGTTTTTCCTTTCCAGTCACCTTTCTCACTCACTATGTGTTAATAGACCTCTCTGCATCGAATCATATCTGTTATTAATCTCTGTCTCTCTTCCACAGCATGTCTTTATCCTGTCTTCCTTCTCTCACCCCAATCAATAACAGCAGATGGCCCCGCCCCTCCCTGAGCCTGGTTCTGCCGGAGGTTTCTTCCTGTTAAAAGGGAGTTTTTCCTTCCCACTGTCGCCAAAGTGTTTGCTCATAGGGGGTCATATGATTGTTGGGTTTTTCTCTGTATTTATTATTGTGCTATCTACTGTACAATATAAAGTGCCTTGCTGTATAAATAAAATTTAATTTATTTAAATATATATAGTTATATATTGCTTTTATAACACAGATTATAGTTTGTATATTCCCCTTTACGCATTGGTGTGTGTCTGTGTGTGTGTGTGTGTGTGTGTGTGTTTGTCGAGTAATTCAAATCATTTTTTTATTATTACTCCTTTATTTATCCAGCTAAAAGTTTCACTGAGATTTAAACCTGTTTTCCAAGGGAGACCAGGGGCCCGTTCTTCGTACCTCGCTAAGTAAGTTAGCCGGATTTGAATGTTGACGATTTCGCGTGATCTTGGATCGTTCGGTTCTCCGAAGCTCATCCGGTACTTGCTGTCATAGCAACAGATCCGTAAGCGTAAACCTGCTCGGGAGCAGGTTTACTTTATGTAAACGGGATTAGATCGCGGCCACTCAGGTATGTCCGCTGCAGTTATATGAAAGCAAGAGCGATATTTCGCCACTGTTTTACCATAAATAAATATTATCAATGTAACTAAAGATAATGCAGCATTTAATTCTTTTATTGATTTCATACAGATACATACAGGTCATTTCCAAAAAAAGGGAAATGTACTATTAATCATTCTATTACATGTAGTAGATTTTGTCAGATGTAATTCATATTTTAGGGTAGTAATAGTAAATTACTACGTGCAATCAAGATGAGAGACCACGGCTATAAAAGCGAAGGTGGATTTGGGAAGTCTGTCGCAGCCATCTCCTGTCCGTTTGTACGCGAGCAAGGAAGGTGCAAGATTGATAAGGAGAGTTTACAGAATACAGCGGATATTGCGGGATAGACAGGATCATTTAGCTCAGCGCGACAGTGTGCTCATAGAGAGATACCGATTTTTTCCCGTGAAGGTATTATTTTAAGGTATTTCTTTCTTTCTTTCTCTCTCTCTCTCTCTCTCTCTCTCTCTCTCTCTATATATATATATATATATATATATATATATATATATATATATATATATATATATATATATATATATATATATATATATATATATATATATATCCATAGGTCCCTCATCCTATTCATGTAACCCCTTCCGCCAGGGACTGGTGAGTGTCAGCACCACAGTCCAGGATGAGACAAGAAACATCCACGAATACATCACAAAGATGGCCCCAACTGACAGTGTGCTCAGTGAATACCTCAGGCAGCAGAAACCCAAGAAAGAGGAGGAAGGCGAGGAACCATCATGGAAGGACAGGCCCCTGCACGGTATGTACCACCGGCAGATAGAGGAGGTGGCTGATATCCAGAAATCCTACCGGTGGCTGGACAAAGCTGGACTGAAAGACAGCACAGAGGCACTAATCATGGCAGCACAAGAACAAGCTCTGAGTACAAGATCCATAGAGGCTGGGGTCTATCACACCAGGCAAGACCCCAGGTGCAGGCTGTGTAAAGATGCCCCAGAGACAATCCAGCACATAACAGCAGGGTGCAAGATACTAGCAGGCAGGGCATACATGGAACGCCATAACCAAGTGGCCGGCATAGTGTACAGGAACATCTGTGCCGAGTATAACCTGGAAGTCCCGAGGTCAAAATGGGAGATGCCCCCAAGGGTGATGGAGAATGACCGAGCTAAGATCCTGTGGGACTTCCAGATGCAGACGGACAAAATGGTGGTGGCTAACCAACCGGACATAGTGGTGGTAGACAAACAGAAGAAGACGGCTGTAGTGATCGATGTAGCGGTTCCGAATGACAGCAATATCAGGAAGAAGGAACACGAGAAGCTGGAGAAATACCAAGGGCTCAGAGAAGAGCTCGAGAGGATGTGGAGGGTGAAGGTAACGGTGGTCCCCGTGGTAATCGGAGCACTAGGTGCGGTGACTCCCAAGCTAGGCGAGTGGCTCCAGCAGATCCCGGGAACAACATCGGAGATCTCTGTCCAGAAGAGCGCAGTCCTGGGAACAGCTAAGATACTGCGCAGGACCCTCAAGCTCCCAGGCCTCTGGTAGAGGACCCGAGCTTGAAGGATAAACCGCCCGTAGGGCGTGCTGGGTGGTTTATATATATATATATATATATATATATATATATATATATATATATATATATATATATATATATATATATATATATATCTATATATATATATATATATATATATATATATATATATATATATATATATATATATATATATATATATATATATATATATATATTATCTCCCAACTTACTGTGCATGCTTCAGTCACCCCTTGCATAGGAACAGGTAGAAGTGATGGAGTGTTATGTAAAACTACACAAAAAAACCCACAATGTCAATAAATGTCACAGTACAAAAAGCATTTTAAGTAAGGCAACAACCAAATATTTTACATTGTACAAATAGCACCAGTTATGAAGGTGCTGCTACTGCACCCCGGCTGCTGGTCTAAGAGCTGCCCCCAGGGATGCCCTCAACAATGGGTCTGGTGGCATTCAACCCTAGGGCCAGCTCCTCTGCCGGGGTGTGACGAGGGGGTGCAGGACCACCACCTGTCTTTATTTGCTCTGCCCTTTTCTTGGTTGCTCTTATAAACAAACAAACAGATTATTTCAGGGTCTCTTTTCAGGAGACTAAAAGCAATATAAGTGATAAATATTACCATTCTGTAGAATATTCACTTTTACTTGTTCCCATGTTCTAGTGGGTCCTGTTGTGGCTCTACTGTGAAAGAGGATATAATGTAATATAATATAATAAATTACTTACGAGTTTAATTTGTCAGCAACTTTCTGCCAGCCCTCTCTCCTTGCTTTTGAAGCCTTTGCAGTGTTCCCTTGCGTTTTAATTAAACTCTGAAACTCCTGAAATCCCTCAATCAAGAGTTCTTGCTCTGCTGCCGTGAAATACTGAGCGCACTCCTTCGACATCTTCGCCGACCAATCACAGAGTTGCCGATCAATGTTTCTACTATCGATGCGTAGCCCCTTTTAAGCCACCCAGTGATCTCAGATTACTTCATCCAGCTATACTAATCGTCAACAACAGGTGTGTTCGGAGAACCGGATTAGCGAGCTCAAAGTTAGCGCAATGATTTGATCTTGGATGTAGTAAGCGAGGTACGAAGAACGGGCCCCTGGCATCATGGCAGCAAAAGTCAAAACACATACAACACATAGCAACATAACAAAATTTGATCATAGAAAAAATCCTCATCACAAATTGTTTGCTTCAGTCCTGCAATACAAATGTTTTTTAGGAACATTGTATGAACGCTTGACACCATTAAGCCCCCAGTTTTAAACAAAAACCCTGATAATGCAACAACGCAAAGGCTTACCAACAAACTCACTCATCCACTTGCACATTTAAACATTCAGGAGATAAAACACTGTCAGAACTATTGTTGTCTCCTATTAATGTCAGAAAGCCTTCCAAGAAGACAGAGTAAAGGTAAATTTTATATGGGTCACTGATGCCATGGGCTTTGTATCAGTGTCATGTTTCCTTACTCCACGTGAGTCTAACTCTCTCACTGACAAATTTATTGGACTTAAAAGTGAGAAGCTTTTATCCACTGTGGTTTAAAAGAGGGCAGCACGATGGTTAGCGATGCTGTCTCCTCCTGACTTCATTTCCACCATCAGGCTGGGGTCTTTCTGTGTCCAGTTTGCATGTTCTCCCCATGTTTGTGTCGGTCTTCTCTGGGTTCTCCGGCTTCCTCCCACAGTCCAAAGGCATGGTGTTAGTGGGGTCAGGTTAATTGGTAACTCTAAAATTGCTCAAAGGTGTGTATGTGGGTGTGAATGTGAATGTGTGTCTGTCTCTATGTGTTAGCCGTGTGACAGACTGGCGATCTATCCAGGGTGTACTCTGCCTCTCACTCTAAGACATCTGGGATAGGCTCCAGGCCCCTCACGACCCTGACAAGGATAAACAGAAGAGAATGGATGGATAGTTTAAAAGGGTTTTTCTGTCACACTACAGAAAAGCCTGAGAGAAAGTGCTCCAGTATACAGCATATTCTATGACTGGTGTTGAACACCTACAGTACATCACAAGTTGTTCATTCTGTGCTTCTTCTTTCTCAGACTCTGCAGATCATGATTGGACTTCTCAGTGTTGGACTCGGAGCAATCCTTGTAAGCACATATGTTGGCTTATGGACCATTCGTGAGACTGGCAACCCTTTTTGGATGGGAGGGTTGGTAAGCAAGCTAAGCAGCTTTTTCCTCAATTTTTTTTAAACTAAGAATGGATCCACATAAGTAAATACTACTCAAAGGAGCTGCTGGAGAAACATTTTGCAGCTTATTAGGTTAACTGGTAACAGGGCAGAAATATCTTCTCTGGGCCAAAGCTGATTTAAAAAGCAAAGTGTAAAACTGATCATATGTCAGGCAAATCAAAATTTAGAAATAATATCCAAAAACATGGACCTCAGTTCCTCTGGACTGAACAGGAGATGGACCATCTGGCTTGTTATAAGTGCTAATTTCAAAAGCCTGCATCTGTGAAGGTATGGGGCTGCATCAGTGCCTGTGGAATTGGCAGCTTGCATATCAGAAAGGCATCATGAAGCTGAAAAGTATCTACAGGTTTTAGAGTGACATGTGCCTCCATTCAGATGGCATTTTGTTTCAGCAAGATGTTGCTAAACTGCATAGACCCTTATTATATCAGCATGGCTATGTAGTAGAAGAGTGCAGGTGCTGAATTGGCCTGCCTGCAGTTCAGGCCTTCAGTGACTGAAAACATTTAATGCATCATAAAATGAAAACACTAGAAAGGTGGATCAGCAACTGGAATCCTCTGAGTCGGAAAAGAAAGGGACAACATTCCTCTCCCAAAAGTCCAGCAGCTGCTCTCTACAGTTCCCAAAGGTTTTGGGCTGTTGTTAAAAGAGGGGAGCTACACAGTAGTCAACATCAGATAAAAAAATTCCCCTTTTCTTTTTTGTAATTGTAGATTTTCTCAGTTTTACTGTAAAATAAATAAATAAGGGCCTAGAAGTTTGTCAATCATCGCATTCTGTTTTCATTTACATTTTAGACACCATCTCAACTCTTTGAAATGGAGCCTGTAGTTCAGAGTATGTAGAGTATCAGAGTGCTTAAGATAAACCTGGAGGATCTTATGAAATCAAATGTGTTTTATCAATTGAAATCTTAATCCCTTACTTCTGTGGTTTTATTGATAAGTTGCTGTTTCTTGTTGTCACCTTAAACACATGATGTGTCTCCTCATTCAGTTAAATTACACATGAAAAGGAATGAAACGTTGTCTTTTCCTTTTTTGTCTTGTGTAGTTCATCGTGTTTGGAATTGTCAGCATTTTGTCTGACAAGTATCCAAGTCCATGTCTGGTGAGTAGTTCAGATATATCTTAGAAGGATGACTTGAATTTCGTTGTCTAATTTGAAGATATAAAAGTAGACGTATAATATTCTATTTCAATATACACACTTGTGCCAGGTCTCATGTATGCACATCTATGTACATGTAAGATTAATACCAACCACTGCAAGCTTTCCTGTAGTGACTGACTGTAAAACTTTTAACCGACTAGCTTTCTAAAGTTGAAAATTTGATTTTACATTAACTGACACATCTTGTATTTCAGGTTATCGTCAATGTGATTCTGAATCTGACTGGGGTTGCTTTTGCCATTGCAGCCATTGTGCTGTATAGCATCAGTGTATTTAATATATATTTGTGGAACATTTGTGGGGAGTCCGACTACTGGTATGACCGTCATACAACACCAAGTCCATCTCCTGAACAGATGATACTACAGGAGAGATGCTTGGAGGGCAAAGCTTTAATTAAGGTAAGTGTTAGTTCAGCAGTTTACATACAAGTTAAATTACCTAACTGACAAGTGGAAAATAATTGTTTATAATTGGATAGTTATTAAATTGTTTTGTAGATATAATCACAGGTTTCTGCTTCTGAAATCTGTGGATTTGCAGCTGGTGATCAGATAATAGTATACAGTCGTCCCTCGCTAAAACGCGGTTCGCCTTTCATGGCCTCGCTGTTTCGCAGAATTTTTTAAATGTGCAATTTTGCATGCTTTTAAGAAAAAGTTTTTTACAGTGCATTGTGTTCTGTGTCCTGATTGGCTGTAGACCATTGTCAGTCAATCTTGTGCCGTATCTCCTGTACAGTGCAGAATGTCAAATTTACATAAATCTTTGATCGTTAGCAGTGTAACTCTGAAGTGCTGTACTGTATGTTTGTAAGTTTTCTCCCCAACTGACACAACAATGTCAATGAAACGTTTTGCACCATCAACGGCACCTGTGCTAGCACCCAAAAGGCAGAGGAAGATGCTAACCATCGCACAAAAACTTGGACTTCTGGAAATGCTAAGGGAAGGTAGATGTTACCGTACGGCGTTATTTTTGTGCCACTATTCTGAGCGCACGTAAAAAGAATTTGCAGGTGCAAGTGTCACATTTTGAGGAAAAATTTATTTTGAGCGAAGAAAAGCTAAATTTGAGTGAACAAAATTCATTGCTGCGTGCAAAAAATGTAATTCAGTGTTTGCTATTATCCACACACACAACAGCAGCCCCTCTCGCTCAGTTTTTGCATTTGCGCTTACTCGCAATGTGTTGCTTGCGCTCTCAACATTTCTGCCCGTGCGCGCTCAACTCTTTCTGTACACCGTTATAGTTGTGCCACAAAACCAGCCAATCACTGACTTGGATGCAAAAAAATCTGATTGGCTGTTTTGGTCTCCAATCAGATCGAAATGACGAAATGCAATATCTCAGAATCCATTCCGTCCAAAACTCAAACGAGGCAGGGGCGGAGGAGCACAGAGTGGCGGAGTTTGAAATATTACTCTTTCTGGGTCACAAAATAAAGTTTTAAGATATTTTCATGCGAGAATGTTGCTGTGTAAACTTCAAATGTCTGCTCGATTTATCAAGACATCACATATTTGCAAAAGTGCTCTAACGTTCTCGGAGATGCCTGTTACCCACCAGCTGACCGGGTGGTCACTCGGGTTAAACGTAATATATAAGGCTGAACTGACAAAAAAATCACCGACTACACCACCAGGTATTATAGGAAAAACCATAAAGCCTTTGAACTAAAACAAACGCTGTTGTGACAGTGATGTACACTCCAGCAAACAGCTGATACTAGAAATTAATATTAAATAAATTCTAACAACAGCTGATCAAGCTTAAACGTGCTCCTGTTGTTTAGCGCAACATCCGCTGGTTTCCTCTTTCTGGCACAAAGTGGGCGATAAACAAACGAGTGACCGTCTCTTGTTTGTTTCATGATTGAAGTAGCAACAGGAGAGGGAGGGGAGAGAACAACGACTGTAGGAAACACCCTGTTTTCTACAGTCATTGGGAGAGAATGAGAGAAGAAGAGGCAGCTGCAGCGTAAAGACAGAATAACTCCAACTTTGTGTCTTTTTCATTCTAGCTGAAGTTCGGGACGAAACGCGTTCCTTTTCCTCTCAATACAGATGTATTGTAATTGGTCCAGCCCAGAGTTGATCATGACCAATTGGCTAATCCACCACCTTTCATTGTTCATACCGTTACAACAACAAACATAAAAATGAAAAATCATTATTGGCTCACTGGGCAATGGCCAGTCCAGCTATGCGGTCAGCTGGTGGGTAACAGGCATCTCCGAGAACGTTAGAGCACTTTTGCAAATATGTGATGTCTTGATAAATCGAGCAGACATTTGAAGTTTACACAGCAACATTCTCGCATGAAAATATCTTAAAACTTTATTTTGTGATCCAGAAAGAGTAATATTTCAAACTCCGCCACTCTGTGCTCCTCCGCCTCTGTCTCGTTTGAGTTTTGGACGAAATGGATTCTGGGATATTGCATTTCGTCATTTCGATCTGATTGGAGACCAAAACAGCCAATCAGATTTTTTTGCATCCAAGTCTGTGATTGGCTGGTTTTGTGGCACACATATAACGGTGTACAGAAAGAGTTGAGCGCGCATGGGTAGAATTGTTGAGAGCGCAAGCAACACATTGCGAGCAAGCGCAAATGCAAAAACTGAGCGAGAGGGGCTGCTGTTGTGTGTGTGGATAATAGCAAACACCGAATTACCTTTTTTGCACGCAGCAATGAATTTTGTTCACTCAAATTTAGCTTTTCTTCGCTCAAAATAAATTTTTCCTCAAAATGCGACACTTGCACCTGCAAATGTTTTTACGTGCGCTCAAATTTTTTTTACATGCGCTCAGAATAGTGGCACAAAAATAACGCCATATTACCGTAGCCCGCTCTCCGTTCAAAGGCTCTGAGCCTGAGTCACAGGGATATTACTGCAATAAAATTGAACACTGTTGTTTGTATCCCAACAGATGCTCTACAGAAGCATCATTGCTGTGCTAATTGTGCTGTCAGTCCTGGAGCTCTGTGTCACCATCAGCTCAGTTGTCTTAGGGATCAAGAGTCTGAAGAGCAAAGAAAAGGGACAAACCAAGGTAACAGACTAGCATCGCTTCAAGGGGAAACTATTATTTAAGCAGAGACTGTTGGCTGAATATGTGGAGGGGTTTATTTCTTTTGTTTTTGTTTTGTATGGGTTCTTATGTGGACGTTTATGAATATTTGGTGACTAGCTCAAAAGCCAAACAGATTTATTTATTTTACTTTACCAATATTTTCTTTTTTAGAGCACTGATGACCCAGAGCTCTACAAACCACTTCTAGAGGAAGATACCACTGAGCCTACAGCCTGAATGTAATTGTGCTGTGAAGCATTGTAAGCATGGGCCTTTACAGCTTTGACTCTGTACTGCAACATTATCATGCACTTCTCTTGCATTTTTATATACTCCAAATTGAATGTATTTCTAAATATCTGCTTTTTCTTTTCAGTGTTCCATCTTCCAGATAGTGTGTCATATGCTTTGTTGTTGCTTTTCTTTCTTTCTTTTTTTCTTTTTTTTTTTTCACAATATTGGGCCATGATACATAAAAATAAAGAAATCTGTTGCACATTTCATCAGCATTTGAATTCTTTAAAAAAATGTTTTGAAAGGTAAATGAGAACTGAAAATTGTGTGGGAAAATCTGTGGGGAAAGTGTGGGGCTAAGTCACTGCAGAACACTTTGTAATATGCAGCTGTCCAGAACTCTAATCAATAATCAATGGCCGATTGGGATCTTTGAGATTATCTGCTGTTGTCACTGAATAAAATAGAATAGAATAGAATAGAATAGAATAATAGAATAGAATAGAATAGAATAGAATAGAATAGAATAGACATTTATTATCATTTTCCATGTACAATGACCAACCTTGCCGGAATAAAATATAAATAGTAGACAGCAGGAATAAATGACAAACGGGGAGTTTATACAATCAAGAGGGAAATATAGAAAACAAGAGAAATGTATACAAAACAAACAAATAGTGTTTATTAGCAAATGGACTGATTCTTATATAGTGCTTCTCTACTCTCCTCAAGCACTCAAAGCACTTAAGACAACAAACTACATAAATTTTCTTCTATGCTTCTTAAGTGCTTTCTATTTAAGCATTCACACAAATTGATTCTCTGATGGATGCAAGTTGCCCAAGAAAATTTAGCATGCGGACTATGAAAGCCAGAGATTGAACCACCAACTTTCTGATAAGTAAGTGACCTGCTCTGCCTCCTGAGCTACAGCCATCACCACAGTCAGAGCTGTCTGAACGGCCCAGGGGAAGAAGCTGTTTCTGAGTCTGGAGGTGTGGAAGCAGCAGCTTCTGGTCAAGTTCATTCTTCCTCAGGACTTGGAAGTGCAGCGCTCCTGGGCCTTCTTTACCAGCACGATGGTGTTGTGGTTCCAGGTGAGATCAGCAGAGATGTAGGTACCCATTGAGGCTGGTTTAGAGGAAGTGTTTGATCCTGGAGCTGGTGGTTTTGTTTGTGTGTGTGTGTGTGTGTTAGATACAGTGCATTGTAGTGGCAAAAACAACCACATTTTATCACATTTTTAAGCACAGTTTTGATATTAGAATAAATGTATTTAAAATTCTCTAATGATATGTAATTTGAAGCCATGCCCAAGCTTATGAGATCATGCATATACTGTATATAGAAATATGATCCATGATGTCAAGAGATGGGTTATGAAGTCTTTTTGTTGAGTTGAGAGCTGAGTGTTTCCATCATCGTGGTGTTTTAAAATGACTCGAGAGTTTTCAAGTGTTGCCTCCTTTATTTCTGCTAATACGATTGGACTGAGGACGATCTGCAGGGCAGTTTGGACTAGAACTTTTTTTGAACAGTTATGACAATTTTCTGTTCTGGAAAATCCCATGAATTCCACTGGGGAAGATACTCTCAACAGTTATCATACAAGGATATGCTGAAATATGGAAGCACATACATTTTATTAACCCATAGACCATATTAAAATGAAAGCTGTAAAGTCAGGGACACTGGATGAAGCTCGTTGGAAAAGCCTTATTGTCAGCCAGTGATCATGCCTTGGATCATTCTACTTTACAACTTTTATAAAAACCATAATTTACAAAATTGACTTTTATTTTTCTCAGTACAGTTTACATGAGCACACACACATCAGGAAAACTACTAAGACTAAAATTAGTCTTTTTAAAAAGCCTTGAAATAACGTAGTCAGACATGGCTTCTATTGAAATATGGTTCCTCGCTATCAGGGGTGTCCAACTCCAGTCCTCGAGAGCTACTGTCCTGCAGCCTTTAGAAGCATCCTTGTTCCAACACACCTGAATCAAATGAATGGCTTGTTATCAGGCCTTTGCCAGACTTGAGGGCATGCTGAAGAGGTGACCTAACCATTTGATTAAGCTGTTTTGGAGTAAGGATGCAGGTCAGTAGCTCTCGAGGACTGGAGTTGGACACCCCTGCTCTATATTGGCTGTTATACTGTGTCAAATTAGAAATATTTACATTTTACCTTTTCTATTTTAAGCATGGATGCTCCCATTTGGGAAAAAAGAGGAAAAACAAATTAACCAAAATGAAAAGAGATAAAGTTTAGGCAAACAGAGAAAGTCATCATCAAAATCAAACAGAAAGTGAACTCATAGATAAAGGCAAGAAAACATTCACACTAGGAAAAGGAAAACAAGAGGACTCCAGAGCCAAACCTCAAATAAACCCCACACAGTTACTCAGCGTCTGATATATCTGCTCAATGTGCTGGCTATACGTGTGAAAAAATTATGTTTTATTAGTCATTTTAATTTAACATTACTGGTCTTGTTGAGCACTAACAGTGGTATATAGTGGTCAGTACTAAACCATAACTGCTAAAAGTACCATTAAAAAAAAGGTACAGTTACAACAGTTCCAAAAAAGGGAGGAGACAAAGTAGACTGAGTCATCAACTAGGATGTTGTTATAATGTGTTTGGTCAATGAATTAATCTTTAGCTTTGAAATCAGCATAACAGAGTTTCAGTGTTATAAACTACATTTAAAGTAGCCTACACAGATGCATAAGAAGATACACATACGATGAAACACGTACAGTTTAAACCAGATATTTACATACAAAAAGACATTAAAACCTTTTTTTCTTTTCCGTCAAACATCAAATCAGAGTAAACGTTTTTGTTTTAGATCAATAAATATTGACATATTTTTAGTATTTGTGAAACACTTTCATCAAAGTCAGAAGTATACATAAACTAAGTTTATTGTGTCTTTAAACAAAAAGAAACCTTCATATGATTTTATTCTGAGCTTAGGAAGCTTCTGATAGGTTAATTGAGTCCATTTGAGTTAATTGGTGGCACACCTGTGAATGCTAATAAAGGAACACCCCAAACACAGACCCTCTTCCTACACTTCACATCAGTTGGTGGCAGTAATGCACCAACTTGCTGTTTGCCAACCGCCAATAAACAATATAAAGAAGAAGAAGAAGGGCCTCTTTCTTTGGCATCATGAGAAAATCAAAAGAAATCAATGAAGGCATCAGAAAAAGAATTGTGGACCTACACAAGTATGGCTCATCCTTATGTGCAATTTCCAGATGCCTGAAGGTCCCACATTCAGACAACAATATGCAAGTATAAAAAACATGGGAATGTACAACCATCATACCGCTCAGGAAGGAGACGGATTCCCAGAGAGGAATGTTTTTTGGTGTAAAATGTGCAAATCAACCAACAAGGACAACAGCATAAGATCTTGTGAAGATGCTGGCTGAAACTGTTAAGACAATGTGACTATTCACAGTAAAAATGAGTCCTGTAGCACCATGAGCTGACAGGGTACTCTAGAGGAGAAAGCCATCACTTCGTGACAAACATTGTTCTGCATACAGTAAAATGGAGAGAATGTTGTCTCCGGGAGTTTAGCTGATTTGATTTAGAGCAGCAAGGTATGGTGGGTGTGTTCCGGTTAAAGAACACTGAGGCAGCCTCCAAGTTTAGGAGATTTATTCAGCTGTGGTCTGTAGCAACGATACATAAAGCAACTATCAGTACAGCACACATAAAACATTAAACATGCCCAGACATAAGTCTAGCACATACATAGCACAAGGAACTGTATTCAACACTCACGTCTATAACAACTTCAACAATTACACAAGATTTATAATTAGCATTAACTAGCTTAGTAGCTTATTAGCGTATTAGCTTAGGATAACATTAGCATAGTCACGAGGGAACAAATACACACAACAGCATCTGACATACAGAACATGATGTAAACAGAACCCACCTTCTGGCATTCACACACAGCAATAAACCAAAACCACGAGATGCTGGTGAGAGGACACAAGGGAAAAAATGCTGGCTATTAGCAGCTGCAAAGGCAGACTAGCAGCACACGGCACAGAGTGGTGCATTCAAGGAGCGTCAGCGTAGATATGGTGAGTTCAATGACGTAGGACATATCAATTTCCACAGCACAAACACTTATTTATAAACAAACCATAACACTTCGACCAAGCAAATAACATATAAACAGTGGGCTTTCTAACACAGCCGCCCCCCGACTGTCTGCACAGACAGTCGAATCCAAGGTGGAAAGGCCACTTAGGTATGTGGATCCTTATCATATTCGGGTGATAAGGAGTTCAAACGGCTGTTGGTTGGCAATGGTCTGCCAGACCTGAGTGCCTTGGCCTCCTCTGGGAATGATTCTGACTGGGCCTTCATCAGGAGGAGTTTCTCAGCTTTGATGTAATCATCTGCTTCACTGTGCGAGCTTGAGTTTGGGTCAGCCGGCCCCATGTAGGGACCGCGCTGTTGTCTTCATGAGATCCTTCCAGGTGGAGAACATGCTGATTTCAGGAAGCTGAGGGCAGGAGTTGACCCTAACCTGTCCACAGAAATGTGATTTCTTCAGCTCACCATCCTCTGGCTCTGGATATGCTGGTGGACTGGTCGGCCAATGCTCCTCGGATCGACGTAAAAACTCAGGGCCTTGGTGCCACCGGTGTGGTCGTGACAGCTCCTTCAAGGTCTTGCCTCGGGTAATGTCATCAGCAGGGTTATTCACGCTATCCACATATCTCCAGGTACTCCCATCTGTAAGACTCTGGATCTCTGCCACCCGTGTGCCCACAAAAACTTTATAGCTGCAAGATTCTGACTTGATCCAGTGGAGAACGGTAGTGGAGTCCGACCAGAGAATAACCTTTCGGATGGGCAGCGTGAGCTCAGCTTGAAGCAGACCAGCTAGTTGTGCACCAGTGAGAGCGGCACTCAGTTCCAACCGCGGCATGGACAACTGTTTCTTTGGAGCCACCCGGGATCTAGCCATTACAAACGCAACATAGACTTCCTTCTGAGCAGTTTCGGTCCGCAGGTAAGCGACAGACCCATATGCTCTCTCGGAAGCGTCGCAAAAGATGTGAAGATCTCTACTTGAAGCAGATGAATCAGCAGACGCTGGTGCATAACATCTGGGGATTTCCATTTGGATAAGATCAGGAATCTCCTTTTCCCAGGCAAGCCATCTGTCACGAAGGCTAGGTGGCTGGATCGGGTCGTCCCAGCCGAGCTGCTCCTTCCAAAGATCCTGTACCAGAATCTTGGCCCATGTGGTGAACGGTACTATATAACCTAGCGGATCGTACTGACACGCAAGTGTTTTGTAGACGTTCCTCAGTGTGGGTTCGGTTCTCTCCCCCATTCGATGTCTGTATTTGAAGGAGTCACGAAGGCAATCCCATGTCAGTCCCAGGGTTGGCTCCCAAAGGTCTGTGCTAGACTGAGAGAGCCATAGGTCACTACTCTCAGATCTGACATTGGATGGAAGATGTTCAATGACAGCAGGGATGTTGCTGGCCCATTGACGTATCTCAAAGCCCCCGGTGTGGAGCAGCTGACGCAGACTGTCGACTAGGGCCCTAGCTTCCTCTTGAGAGTGGGTGCTGCGGAGGCAGTTATCCACGTAGAACGACTGCTCTACACAATCGACGAGGTCATGATTGGACCTACAAGTGTCTCGGACGTACTGCTGCAGTGCATAGATGGCGCAGCAGGGGCTGCATGTAGTGCCAAATGGTAGCACTTGCCATTCATAGATCTTCGGCTCTTCATCCCTCTTCATGTCCCGCCAGAGGAAGCGCAGCACTGGTTTGTCTTCTGGCAAAAGGCGTATCTGGTGGAACAT